>JAQIWJ010000251.1:0-26759 GCA_034695185.1 Discolaimus major
AGTTTGTGTTATATGGTGTCGCTGTTCCCTCGAGCGCTCCGTAAGGAGTTTGGAGCAGATGTAGATCAAACAAACAATTCGGGGAATCGGCAGGTGCCGCCAGCGTCAGTGCCCATTTCTTCGCTCCAAAGAGTCACAATTACTTCCGCCACGCAGTTTTATTGAGCGGTTCTATCACCGCACCGTGGGCGACAAGGCCGGTCAGTGATGCAAAGGCGAAGGCTCGAGAATTCCTCAGGGCCATTTGCAAGGAAACCAGCTTGCATAGCAGCGATGCAAATCTGCTAGAATGTGGCAGAAAAGTCACCAATTACACCCTGATTGAGGAGCAGAACGGAAATTTGGGTTTCCCCAGTTTTATGGAATTTACGTTTGTTCCAGTACCTGAAGACGAGGTCTTCTTCAAAGGCAACGTATTCAGAATGCTGGAAGGAATCGTACCGAACAATCATCCAGGACTCAAGAAGGCCCCTATCATTATCGGTACTGTGAAAGACGAAGCCTCTTTCTGGCTTGCGTATTACATGCAATATGTCTACGACGAGGTTTATTTTGCGAACGATTTCACTGAAGCAAATGGAAACGTTGTAAAGAGAGCAGTGGATAAGCCATCGTTGAATATAAAGCAATATCATCGTTGTGTATCAGTGGCCTTCGGCGGAAAGAACCTCGCAGGCGAAAATGTCCCAGGTCCGTCAGCATATTACTATTATGAAATGGACCAAGAGATCGAGATCCGAGACCGTTACCGCCCAGACCATCAAACCCATGAAGAGTATCCCAAAGCCGTAAAAAAAATGGTGGCGGATTTCCTATTCGCCTGTCCCACAATGGACTTTGCAGACGAGATAGAAAAAAGGACGAACAACGACGTGTATATGTATCAATTCGATCATCGGTCTGCGAACAACCCATGGCCCATGTGGATGGGTACCATGCATGGGTACGAAATCGAATATTTCTTCGGCGTGCCAGTCTACAATTCGAGTCAAGGCTATTCAAATGATGACCAAGCCCTCTCTTCCCGTGTTATGCAATATTTGCTGAATTTTGCTCGAGAGGGGTAAGTGTAAAGAACTTTTTGCGGTTGACTGAGTTACAATCAATGATCCTGTTTTTTAGACGAGCTTACGACGAAAGTCGCTCAAGTAGAATCGGTGTCGCCACTGAATGGCCCAAATACACCAAGTCGGACAAACGGTTCATGCACATTAAATACACTAATCCTCCTGGTGGGCAGTGGATCGGAAAACGCAACAACAATGACGACTGCAAGTTCTGGAGGGATGATGTGAAATATTCCCGTCCCAAACGAAACGAGAACTAGAAGTCATGGTATATGCGATGAAAGGGCTACACGTTTTGCAATCACTAGCATTTGGATGGTCCAGGTCATAAGGTTTCCCACAAGCATTCAAATATTCTGGTGGGGTTTATGGCCAATGGTCTATAGTCATGATTACAGTGTTTATGTGCACCCCTTTTCATGATACGCATTCGTGCAATGATGAGTGAAACTATCGCAATTTACGTGTCTTATTCATGCACTTATCATCAGAAGCATCCTACCACAAGCGGCTACAATATGCCACTAAATCATGCCACCGCATAATACACATCCAATACCTCTAATCCAACTCTACAGTATCCTACTTTGGGCTGACCTCATATCCCAGCCCACATCTAATTCTAGACTATCCTTATCCTCTTGATCCTAATCATTAACTAACCAATACAATACATATCACACCGATATCAATGTAAAATTTTTAAAATTCTAAACATGACTGAAATTACTGCGAAATACATTCTCGACCTCCTTGTCGATTGTGACTGCTTCCAGTTTCCTTGTATTTTCGAATAATCCATGGGGAAAACGTCGTATACGTTTATTATATCCCATGTGCAATTGGCGAAGATTTGGCATTTGATCGAATGCACCGGGTTCGATCTGGGTTATATTACATTGTACGCAGACGAAATTCTCCAGTTTCGACATGCCTTCCAACATAGGGCGTGTAATATTTTGGAAATGCCACTCTTTGATGATTATGTTTTACAATGTTGAGGCGGATTTTTTGAACACGCTTTCTGGAGTTGAATAATTACCTGGAAAGTAGCTCAGTTCCAAATATTCTAGCTTCGTGCAATTGGACACGAAGTCCAACACTTTATGCGGTATTGGGGATGAATATTCAGAATCCAAGGATAATTCTAGAACTTTCAAGCGATCCTTCAATTTGAATAGCATTTGCAATGAGCCATCGGTCATGATAGTTACATCTATTCTGAAACTGCTCAAACGGTGCGTATTCTTGAATGCGTTCGGATGAATATCCATGGAACTCCAACCGAGCAACTTCAGCGATTCCAAATTTACCAGTTCATCCAAGTCGTGTTCCTCGATTTTGGAATCATGCAATAACCTGATATTCAAGGTGCGGATCTCGTGAGCGATGCCGGTGGTGTTCATCACCTGATCGATCCGATGGCCATCAAGCTGATCAATATTGTTGCATGTCATGTTCCTTCCATCAAACCAACATCCTGGTTCATAATTAGGCCGACGAATAGGGTGGCCTCGACTTTCCACATTGCTGATGAGTACAAAAATCAGTGCACGGGCAAAGAACATTTTCAGAGCTTTGAAAAGGAGACCTTCTGATGCTAAACCCAGCACTGAACAAAGCTAGCACCAGATATATTGTTGCTGCATTGAACAGCTGCATGTAGTGCAATCGATCACCAATATTTTTCTAGTTTCACTTTTTTTTTCACTGCATTTTTGTGAAATTCCAATGCCAACTGCTGATAGAATGGGAGTTATTAGCTAACAATTGCCAGCAGGATGTATGTTAGCTAAGAAATCAGCGCCACCACAGGTTCATGTGATTAATTATCACTCAAAACGACCTACGCTTTTGCATTCCACTCTTTCTGGTGGGTGGTTGGAATAACAAATTTATCACTGATGGAATGCAGATGGCAAAGTCATAACTTGTTTATATTCTCGCCAACGGATTGAGGGACTTGATCAAAATGATCAGTTTCTGATAGAGAGGTGATAGTTTGATTTTGACAACGCCAATCGGTTCTCTCAATACCGTTCAGCAAATAATTGCTTAAAACCGATTTTTAATTCCAAAAACATATTTCCCGCCAATCGAAAATTTAAATTTTAAGCTTTCCGGCTTGACCGATTTTGATGATTTTTTGTGGGAATCGAGTTGGCCACAGGGCCAATAATCATGACAAGTACTAGCCCTTAGATGCTGATTGTTATCGAGAAAATCAATAAAATCGATTCCAAAAAATTAGCTAACCTGAAAATTATGCGTTCTGCTAAGGGCTTTCTGTGATTGGTCAGAGCCGTTCCCGCTCGGTCACGTGAGAAGAGTAGGAGGAGCATATTCCTGAATGTGTTGATGCTCTGTTAGAATATGGAATAAACTCGATTAACTCAGTATTTTCCCAGGAATTATCGTATAGAAATCAGGAATTAAAATCGATCATGAATATTATAACACCGCTTTTTTATCCCAGATTATGTCATCTTTCTAGACAAACGTGAATCTCAATTTTACCACCTCGGCCTATATCAAACCGTCCTCGCTTTGCTGTGCGCTTCTGGCCCCGATTTTCCGTAATCTAGAAGAATCTTTCGGGAATACGCGAGTTCATTCTATAATTCTATTCCATCCACGTGAAAGAAGTACGAAAGGTTGTTTCCTAGACGTCCACGTCAACGGAAGATAAAAGCCACGTTCGTTTATTGATTTGCGTCAAACTTCGTCTCATTGTTGATTCAGGCGAAAGGTGAGTGGTGATTTTCATTAAAAGCAGCCATGTCTTTTAACATTGAAAGAAGAATTTTGCTGACGTGTACAAAACTGAAAAGTCCCGTTTTTATTTCAGCTCTTCACATTTGGAAAGTGTTCGAAGCGATTTCTCTTTCAATTACGTGGATTAAAAATACAGTATTCCGAAAATGTCGACGTCGAATCCGATTTTGGCCGGTTTGGATAAATTCTTCAATACTTTGGAGAATAAATTGTAAGTAATTTGGGAAATCGGGGATTTATTTTGGAGGGTATGATCAGAAGAATCCATTATTTTTGAGAAATAATGCCTGTCTTGCATCATGTTTGACTGGTTTCTTCCTGATTGCATGAAATTTTAAACTAGTTTTGAAGCTTTTACTGCAAAATCAAGTATCCTCTGAAAAAAATTGCCACCCTCGATTCTTGTTATCCAGATTGGGTGCCTGTATTAGCCACGAAATTAATCAAATTTAAAATCTTTCCAGGGACAAGCCTCTGCAACATCATTTGAAGAAAGTCTACAGTTGCTTGGCCATTTCATTATGCGTCGCCGCATTCGGAGCCTACATTCACGTGTTCACGGATATTTTGAGGGTAAGGATTATATATTTCATATTTTATACTATCTTAATGTTGACATTTCTTTCAGGCCAATTTCATCATGTCCTTCTTCTCCATCATCGCGTTGCTGTTATTGTACGCTACGCCGGATAATGGACGAAACGAGCATTTACGTTTGGGATATTTATTCGGATTTGCGTTTTTGAGCGGTGAGTTTATTGTATTTTGGTTTTGGGTCATGTCCAGGACATGATCCTTGGATTTGGATGCAAGCTTTGCCAGCTAAGCGGTATTTTTGCCAGTGCTAGGCGGGCTTAGCTTGTACCATCCTGTGAATGCAGAATGGTCTGACAAATCGATATTTCAGGCTTGAGCACCGGCCCGTTGTTGGATTACGTCATGAGAATCGATCCATCCATCATTGGGACGGCCTTCTTCGGAACATGCATCGTATTCGTATGCTTCACGGTCGCGGCTATTTACGCGCCTGATCGGAAATATCTGTATCTGGGAGGTAAGTAATCTTGGCAGCCATGATTATCAGCCTTTGCTGATATCAGCTTCCTTTTTCAGGCGTCTTATTGTCGCTGCTGAGCACCATGTTCTGGATGGGATTGGTGAATTTGTTCGTCGGATCGAGGTTCCTGTTCCAATTGAACTTGTACGCTGGTTTGGCCGTCATGTGCGCGTTCATATTGTACGACACGCAGATGATCATGGAGAAACATCGTCGCGGAGATAACGATTACATCTGGTAAGTAGGATTGCGCAATTTTTGCATCAGTGTACAGTAAGGCGTGTTTCCTTGCAGGCACTCGGTGGATTTGTTCATCGATTTCATGGATATTTTCCGTCGTTTGGTGATCATCTTGGCGCAGAAAGAGGTAAGAACGATCAGTCCATTTTCACTGATTGCCATGGTTCAGTTCACATTGCGCAATATTTATGATTAACCAAATGCTTCCTTTCAGGAACGCAAGAAGAAAGATTGAATCGGCGAACAACGAATGTAAGCAAAGGAGAATAGTTCGGTTTTTTGGACAAGATAAGGTTTGTGGTGACAATGTAGTGATGGTGATGTAGTGAAATGATTTTCATCTTAAGCAAGCTTCAATTTATTCTGCTGAGCATTGATTTTTCACGTCCCAATTCTGTGTACATTTGGGGGGACAATAATTTGAAGCAGTTATTTGTCCGGGCATATCTTTATTTCGCACCTATTTCTGGTGAATTTTTCATGTAAAATACAATATTCTTGGATTTCGAGTGTGATTTTACTGCTGATCGATTTCTGAATATCGGTGTTTGATGAAAATAGATATATCATGAGATTCGCTGTGCAAACAAATCACTTGATCATGTCATCAATTATCTATTGATCGAGAAAATCGATTAATGTTTTGGATCTACAAGAAAAATCCGAATGAGATACAGCAAAATCGATTTACCTGAACCCATATTCGTACATTCTCTCTTTGAAAACTGTTTGCTGAGAAATCGATGACCAAAACTTGCTGGCATACTGTAACCGTTTGAATCCAAGAGAATCCAAGATTTTCAAACCTTCTCACAAGCCTTTATTTTATGGAAATTTATGATCCAAAGGTATCTTCTAGATCCACTAGCTATGCTTAATCCAAATATCCCATTTATTTTGCTATGCGATCGATAATCGATAAATTGATCGAAATTATTGATTTTGTAAATATCGATTGCTTATCGTTTTTGACGCGATCATTTGATAGAGCATTATCGACTCTATCGGAAAACATGTCTTTATCAGGATTATCGATTGATTAATGCCCTTGGGATGAGGTCCGAAAGTTCCAAAATGTATGCTATTTTTTGGCTTCACTTTTGCATACATAGGCATACTGTAACCGCTAGGATCCGAGATTTTCAAATTCTCTCCGAAGACCGTTTTTCAAGGAAAAATTAACATGTAAAGGTGATTTCCTGATACAATATCTACGCTGATTTCGAAAATCGCATTTATTTTGCTGTGTGATCGATAATCGATAAGTTGATCAAAAATATCGATTTCTGAAATATCCATCTGTGATCGGTTTTGATGTGATCATTGGATAGAGCATGATCGAGTGTTTATGCAAATGTGTTTTGATCAGTCTTATCAATTAATTATAGACTCTTGAGAGGGTCAAAAGTTGCAATAATTATCGATTTAGTAACTGATTCATCAAGTAATATAATCAGAAATATTTATCAGGAATCATATTTTCTGCTATAATTAAACATGCTGAACACGATTGCGTCGTTTGTTTTGATGTAAAATCAATATTTACGAATTTGATGAGAATATTGATTTTTAGAAATATCGATTTGTATGTGATAAGAGTATGACTAATCAATAAAGAATCGTCGATTACATATGAAGACATCATCGTACGCCATTTATCGATTGAATTTTCGTGCGAAGAAGCGTATAGAAAAATTCTGATTTCACGTGCTAAAGGTACAGTAAACCTCCTTGCGGCTACCGTAGACTTCCCGCCTTTTCCTGCTATGCTGTCCATGGCGAGTGAATTTAAAATTGATGTAAACAGTTTCGATTATTCTTAACGTAAGCCGTGATATGTTGCACGTGACGGCTAACGGACGATATTTTTCTAGAAAAAAAACATGATTTCCATAGAATTCGTCATTTCACGACTTTTCTTTTCCCAAAGCAAGTTTTAAAACATCCATGTTTACATGATAATGAAATTGAACGAATCGTGTGAAGATAGTTTATATAAAACTGATCCGAAATATCGCCAATATTCGGCGGCTATTGAGAAAGCGTTGAAATCATTCGAATACACCAGCGAATGGGCCGATTTGATTTCTGCATTGGGAAAATTGAATAAGGTGGGTTTGATTGATGCTAATTAATCCGAAATTACTGAATTTTTACAAGGAAATATCATCCCACGAAAATAGCCATGGCTTAAAATGTAGCTAAAAATAGCTAAAAATTGCCAAAATTGGCAAAATTGCTCCAATTGTTGAACCATAAATCAGAATTCTCGTTTTTTCAGCTTATTCAACAACATTCCAAATACGGTTGTATTCCGAAAGCCGTGATTGTATCCAAGAGATTATCCCAATGTATGCATCCGGCATTACCGTTCGGCGTTCATTTGAAAGCGTTGGAATGTTACAAGCAAATATTCGATTCGTTGGGTACGGTGAATTTGGGACGAGATTTGTGCATGTATTCCATTGGATTATTCCCGCTTTACGCCAATGCTACGGTAAGAAATCTTGATTTATGGATCTGATCCGGAGAAAACACTGTCTCAAGTGGCCTGCTTCCATGGCTGCTGTTTTGGCAATCAGCCAATTATCGATCGATCTGCTGGATCAGGTTGCGTTCAAACCCGATTTTTCAGATCAACGTCCGACGTTCCTTATTGGAATTGTATGAGAAATATTTCGTCGCGTTGGGCAATCTATTACGTCCAGCGTTGATCGGATTTCTCAACGGATTACTGCCGGGATTGGAAGAAGGATCGGAATTTTACGATCGACTGATCGATTTACTCAATCAAATTCACGTCGGCGTCGGATCGTTGTATTTCTATTCGTGCTTATGGGAATGCGTTTATTCAACGCCTGCTGTACGTCTACCGGCCTTATTGTACGCCTGTAGTCAATTGGATCGAAAGAGATCGGTGGATGATCAATTACATATCGTTGGATCATCGATTGATCGAATGGTAAGTATTGATTTTTGGTACTTTACTCGGGGTCTCTGGTTGCGACCCTCTTTTGGACCTGCGGTCCAAAACACGCCTGATAATCGCTGTTTTTTCAGGTGGACGCTTTGTGCGCCGCTGGTGGCGATGCCAACGTACTGGTCCAACGTCAACTCCTGGATTACGTCAACGCCGCTTTCCCGTTGAGCAGTCATAATCTTCTGCGATCCGATATGCTACGATTGGTTCAAAATTGCATATTCGTCCTATTGAAACGGGATATGTCCCTCAATCGACGCTTGTATTCGTGGTTATTGGGACCGAAGAATGAACTGATCTATTTCGAAACCACCACCAAACCGTTGGTGGTGGAAGCCGTATTGAAATTATTGGAATCATCGCATAACGGAAAACCAACCGAAGCGTCCAAGGAAATCAATACCAAGCTGCTACGTCTGTTACTGTACCTTTTGGATCGACCAGACGTCGGACGGCCGTTGGTCTTACAGCTATTATCGCCGTTATTATTGGATTTAGTGGCGAAGAAACCGAACGCGGACATCGGGGATGATACGTCGTTCGAGAATTTATTAAAAGTACTGGGATTATTGTTGGACGCGTTGAAACCCGGATTCGTATGGGAATATTTGAGCGAGAAGATGAAACCGTTGGTGGGCGATTGTTTGAGCGGAAACGAGGAAACGTCAGTGGCTTCTGCCAGATTAATGGGTTATTTGGACGTGGTCGATTTGCTATTGGGCGATAAGGATTTGGTAAGTGATTTATGTTGCTCGCATGATTACGAATCTGATGGCCATTTTGGCGTGGCTGGTACAGACAGGCTGTAATTTAGTTAGGTCAATAATATTGTACAAAATAGGAAAAGGTCTGTTTAAACAGGTTACATGTTTGGTTATAAAAATGCGAGTGAATTTGCTAGTACACAATAAGCGACACATAGATAACAGGCATGAGGTGATGAACAATGTGACGCGCATCGAGTTTACATTGAGGGCGTAGTTTGGGGTGATGTCACCTGACTTTTTGCACAGGCAATGCATTCGTGAATGTTGAGTGCAGATTTTCAAATATTGCAGTAGGTTAATGACAGATGCAAAATGTGATATCACCTGATTTTTTGCACAGGCGATGCATTCATCATGAATGCAGATTTTAAAATATTGCGCAATGTTTATGAATATTGCATTATATTGTACAGTAGGTTAATGTCAGATGCAAAAAACTGGCACATAAACCTTGCAATAGCGGTCAGATCAGTACAAGTAATTTCTCTTTCAGCTAAGCCACAGCGATAACAATGGTCAATATACCAGCGATTTTCTGGTTCAATTGTTGGATCACTTTCGCCATGCTCGTCAAAAGTATCCCAAATACGACGCTGGTCAATTGACGTTGTCGAAACGATACTTGGAAACGGTCATTCGATTGCTGAACTCCGTTCAACGCATATCGCCGCCGATCGATTTGTCGGCGTTGATCGAGCGATTGGAACGAGAACGAGATAAGAAACCGGCCGAGATCGATCACCCCGATCATATCGTCGATAGTCAAATGTGCTTCGAAACGTGTCGAACGTCGGCGGCTTCCATTTTGAGTTCGGTGGTGGATTTATTTTTCCACAGGACGCAGAACGACGATTGCGTCCAGCTGTTGGCTACGTTGGCGTCGCTATTGAAGGATTTGGCGGATTTACCCATTTATTCGGTTTTGGAATTCTCGAGTAAGTGGGCGAGGGCATAGTCCCAGACACTGGTGTCTGTGATTCGCACCCATCCCAAATTCTGGGGTTGTGTCCTGATCCTTGGGAATACCGATGGATCATATTGATGCTCCTCAATTTTCAGAATCAATCGACGAGACCAAACCGCATTGGGTCGAGGATTTGTGTCGCCTGTGCTTCACGGATCATTTCGACGCCCAACGACAAGCGGTGGAATTATTACTGCACCTGTACGCGTTATGGAAATCCATTGTGGAACAACGTCGATTGGCCTTGGCATCTTTGGATCGACGGCGGATATCGGAGAAACCAGTAGCGCTATCGATCGTTTTGAAACCATTTTTGCCAGAAGGATGCGTATTGGCGGCGTCCTGGTTCAAGGTAAGCAGTGATCGATCATTTACGACCTGATGATCATCAGGATGCCTTGCAGGATTTGGCAACCAGCCTGTGGGATCGAATGGACGCTTCCAGTCCGGAATATCACGACGAAGCGTGTCGCCTGTTTTTACTCCTGCACAGCGTGGATTGGACGGCTGGTCAAGACGGATATGGAGACAGCGTTTGCGTTGCGTTGGCCTTGGAGAAAATGACCACTGGCGATCAGGTGAGCGCGGTTATTTGAAATCTGGATCAGTGAATAGAAAATTCCTCCTTCAGGCGGTGCAAGCGGAAGCAGCACGACGATTTTGTATTATTTGGTCGCTCGGACGTCGATATTTGGCGAATTCATTCCTTCCTGGTTATCCGTGCAGGCCATTGATAAGGTGAGTTGGACTTGGGTCATATGTTGCTCCGCACGCCATTCTAAAATCGATCCGTTTTCAGACCAGCCTTGCTCCTGTTGAATAATCTTCAATCGGATACCGCTTTGGGACAATTGGCTCATCGGTGGTACGACGATTGTTTGGATCGGGGCGATTTGCCGACCATTCTACACGCGTTTTGTACGTCGTTGGCGCAATCGACTATGGCTCGATTGTCGGTGCAATACGTCAAAGTCACCCCGGTCGCGTCGTCCGAAGCGACGGATGATCCAAACGCAACGGTGGCGTATCGTATGGACAGCTATTCGAAAGGAGCGCTGTATCATCGGATAAATTCCTACGCCAAGGAGTTGCCGGATGTTACCATGTTCGAGTAAGTAACTTATCCTTGTTTGCATGAGCTGGTTGGGAGGTCCAAGCTAAATGTGATCAATCCAACCAAATGTTAGCAGAGATCAAGCTGGCAATAACACCTTTGTTTCAGGCCATCCCAAGAATCCATAGTGGAAGGCTTGGTTTATGAAATGGTCGATGCGATCGCTTCCCGTGAAGACGACACCTTGGATATGGATACCGGCTCCACGTATGAAACCACTGGTCACGGTGTGGTGGACGATTCCGAAGCGACTGAAACCGAACGTCAATCCGCCAGCTCGGCGTGTTCGGCGTCGATGGCCAACGTACCAACGTCCACGCCTCCAATACCAACGTCCAATTCGCTGGACGAATCCACCAATGGTCAATCGAATTCCGCCGCGCGATCGCAACACGCCCATATGCTCCTGTATCGACAGCGATTCGAATTGAGAGGTCCAACGCAAGCGTTCAGATTATTGGATCGAATGATCACTTACGCGCCGAGACGGTTCGTGGAAATTCTTCTCAGCACTGGGCCGCCGATTTGCGAGAGTAGCGGAGAACTGTCGTATTTAATGTCGTGTCATCAACGATCCATATCCGGATTCGAATTCACCGATGGCGACGACGTGGAGAAGAACGCCGGATGTCGATCGCCGTCTTCGATCAGCATGTATTTCGAATCGCTGTTCACGTTGAGCTTATATTTCGTGCGATCGTATTTTGTGGACGATCCTGAACAAAAGGTGTGCGCTTTTTTTATGGTTTGGATTCAGGCGCTTGAAATTGGCAGCGATCAATGCTAATTGCGCAATCTCTGGTTTTTCAGATCGCAACCAAAGATCTGCAGCAGAATTGGTATTTGAAAGCGGCAGCGGTCCACTTCTTGGCCAGCACGGTTCGAGTGATCGGCGATATTTGCGACGAAGGCGGACGTTCGGTATCCGCTTACGTGGCCGACGTATTGTCCAAATGCAAATTGCAGAAATGCATATTGCATTGTTTGATGGCGCACGTGGGAAGTGGCAGCGATGAGGAAGCCAATTCGGATTCCAGGAGTCTATTCACCGATGCGGTGGCCAAATTCAATGGGTAAGTATCGATTGATTTGATCGCAATGATCAAAATTCTATCGAGTTATCGCATTTCAGGAAGTTCCCCAATTCGGACTACATCCTGCTGTCGTACGAAAGCGATTTGCTGAAATTATTGGAAGGCATCGTCCACGTGGAATATCGTATCCGAAACGCCAAAGCCGACTTCAGCGCGAGTGGAATTATTTTGGACAAATTGAGCGTGAACGCTCAATTATCGCCCGCGCACGCGGCTCGTCAAGCCACGCCGATGGCGTCGCAGAAATTATTCCTATTCGTCTTATTGAACGCGTTGAAACACGCTCCGTACGTTTCGCACGACGCTTGGCTGAGATTCGTCGTTCGATGCTTACCGTACATGGAGAAAACCTTACCCACCGTCTTATTACACGCTTGCGATCAATTGTGCAAGAATTTGCAATTCGCCTCCGAACTGTACGCGTCGAGGAAAGTTCAAACCGTGTTGGATGGTCGATCGTCGATGCCGGTCAATTACGTGACCAACGTATTGGAAACGATGACCATACTCTGCCATTTCGCCCTATTGGATTCGACCGTGGGATGTTTGCCATCGTCCACCCAATTGGGCGGTTCCAATACGGATACGGGAATCGGTGGCGGGAATATCGGCGGCGGGAAAGCGGCTGCTGGCGAAGTATTCGGAAATTTGGCAAGGGTATTCGCGTTTGGAGATGCCAATATGGTAAGCGAGGGTGTTGTTTTTGGCGGGCACGGTCTGCAAGGCCATTCTGCCAGTGCCAGTCCAGGCTTGTCTGCGATCCTGGCATAATCAAGGGTTTTTTCAGGCACAATCAACTTCATCTTCGAACAAGGACGGCGGTGGTGAACGAAAAATCGGTTCGTACGTCCAAGCCGCCAGGCAGGAATTATTGGCCGCATTACCACATATGCTATCGACGTTGTGCGGATTATGGGCGGCTACCAGAGCAAATAATGAACCTATCATCCCAGTTGGACCACCGCAGGTAAGCATTTCATACTCCCAGTGAATCCTAACGATAAGCGGCTGTTATTTTTCAGCGAGTCAAACGCCTGATTTTGGAATTACTCAGTCCGGTGGCTGTGAATCAAACTCGACATTTCCTATCCGCCTTGGCGTTGGTTTGGTTGACGCGATCGAGTGATAAGAAGGATTCCGCCAAGGTGCGGAAATTGCTGTTCCAGAATTCCAGTTGATAACGACTGTGATTTTTAGCAATTTACCGAATCGCAATTGGAATTAATCGATTTGCTATTATCGATCAAGATGTTGCCGTTCGAGAAATTATTGGCGGGAGTTCTGCAAACGTTGAAACAACCCGTACGTCCGAAGAATACTGACGAAAAGGTTAACGCATTTGCTATATTTTCGAAGGAATATGCATTGCGCAATTTCAGGACGCGTTCCCATTGGAAATATCCCTGTTGGAAATGATCGGCGGCATTCAAAGCGCGGTACCGGTGAACGTTGTCAAATCGAGTTGGTCACCGTTCCATCATCTTTTGGTGGACGGATTATCAACGATTACTCTACCGTCGTCGAAATTCTTATTATTCAAGTAAGCATGAATTTTTATCGAATTGCGCAATCTGGTCACACGTGATTTGGTATAGGTTATTGTCGGCGTATGTGTCTCGAGTTCAAAGCATCGACGATAAAGGGAATAGAAAAGAAGCACAGGTATGGATTTTAATTTATCATTTTCAGAAGAGAATTTTTTAAAAAGGATATCGATTTTAGGAAGCGTGTCAGAAACTTGTGGAAAGCGTGAACGATATCGTGGCTTGGCATTTGGAACAACCGACTTGGTTGAAGAGGTCGTTGGTGGTGAAGCAGGATCCGGAAGGTATGTTTTCCCGATTTTCTTGACGAGATTACTAATGCAATCCTGTGACTTCGGGACACGATGACAAATCAGAACCGGACGACGTCAACAACAATTTGAGTAACGTCAAGCACACTGCTTTATGGAGCGCCAGGGCGTTGAATCTGTTTGCTGAAGTAAGCGAATTCTTTTTTAACTGCAGACGCGCGTTGATTCGATTTTCAGCATTTGGCCTCGCTTCTGGATCTACTGTACAAGAACGAGGAAAAGGATCGAATGATTCCGGTGTTGACAGCGGTCTGGACCAACGTATTGCCGTATTTGAAAACTCGAACTTGGTCGTGTCGACGTCACTTCTCGTTTGCCTCCAAATTCTTGGCACGCCTGAGTCAATACGCGCAAACACGAGTGGTTTGGAGGAAAGCGACCATCGATTTGGTGGTGGAACCGATGTTCTTCAGTTGCGGCGATATCGGTACATTGAAGCAATGGTCGATTATTGTGGATAATCTGATGACACAAGATAAAACGTCGTTCAAAGAATTCATGGGTAAGTACTGAAGCGGTCTGGTGTAGTGGTTAGCATTCTTGCTTTCTGCTCATCAGACCAGGGTTCGATTCTCCCTGCCGGTATAAAGTTTTTGCGTATTTGGTGTCGCTGTTCCCTCGAGCGCTCCGTCAGGAGTTTGGAGCAGATGTAGATCGATCGATCGATCGATCTTGCTAAAACCAAGATTTCAAATAACCCTTGATTTCAGCCAAAACAGCTATCTCCCAAAGCGCTGGTATATTCACGTCTCGTGAACACGAATACGATTCTCGTGGAGCCTCGTTGAAACGTTTGGCTTTCGTGCTTTTGAGCAGCGATGCGGATCAGTATCAACCGTATTTCGCCGATGTTCAAGGTGAGGATTTTTGCATGCGACGTTATATCATTGCGCAATCCTTATTTCAGAACGACTGACCGAGAATCTGCGACTGTATCAAGTGCCGCACGTATGCGCCGACGTCTTTCTGTGCTTCCGAGTCCTGCTAATTCGAATGACGCCCAATCATTTGGTACCGATGTGGCCCACATTGATCACAGAAACGATGCAAGTATTGCTGAATATCGAGCAGGAATTGCGAGATAGCCAATACGCCAACGATGAATACAAGTAAGCAATGAGTTCGGCGGTTTATTCGAGGAAACTGAATGCAACGCTTTTTTAGGTGTGCACGCGACGACCAATGGCTATTACTGTACGTTGCTGCGGCCAAATTTCTCGACGCTTTGTGTCGTTTACCACCGTCCAGATTGCCGCAATTTCAAATGTAAGTTTGAGTGTTGTCGGGAATTCCCGAAATAAGCATGCTCTCATTTCAGGTATCAATGGGTTTTCACCACGCCGATTTTGAACGAGGATAATACGCATATCGTGGATAATTACATGCCACAAATCCAACGGATTCGCAGATTAATGGAAGCCAAGGTATATTGCCAAGTTATCCAGTCAGATTCAACCTGATCACCGACTTTTCAGTTCGGTCAATCCCAGAACGGTTCGAACGGTTCGCAATCGTTGGCCAATTTGAAAGTGGCCACTAGTCTGAAAGATTTACAACCGTTTTTTTCCACGTTATGCGATTCGGAGAAACTTCATCGTCAAGCGATGGTCGATGCGAATGTTGTGATCACGGAATTAGAAGACGCGTTGTATAAAGATTTATTAATACCAATGTGAATACGTAGGTGTATGGGACGTATATTTTGTGCAGCTGATTAGTGAAGCTGATATTAGCCTTTTACTGATATGGGTTATTTGATAATACAGTTATGATGGATCTGATGTGTGATGATCAGATTGCGCAATTGTGATTTATCATGCTGAAGTCACTTGCATTTGGAACAAAAGTGAGTCCAATGTATAGGGTGATCAAAGTAGCAGTCACTCTGATCAAATGGACTTTCGATCAGTCGATAATTGGATCGATCAAGGTTCATAAATGGTGTTCTATCGAAAAATGGCTGTGATCAAAGGATTCTCCATAGTTGATTATAAATTAATCCGCTCATCAGTCACGTAAATTTAGTGACATGATGAGGCCTAACCCACATGAGCGATTACAGTATTCAATGCCAATCGACATCGATTTTTTTATGATCACCGAACGATTGAGACGACGTATAAGCATGTTTTCCTATACAACCGATCATGCTGTATCACCTGATGCCGTTCAAATCGATCAGAAATCGATATATCGGAAATCGATAATTCTGATCAAGTCTGTGAATATGAATCAGATATCAAAATAAAGGTGATTTTCGGAATCACCATGCTCAGTTATTCCAGAAAACGGTATATTTCGAGCACCAAGCGTACCGAAATCGATTTTCGAAATTTCAATGTGGGCTATCCTTTAGCACATGATCTTCGATCGATAATTATTTTGCAGTAAATAGAGTAAAATAAACCATGTTGATATATTTTCCTGTATATTCGATCATGCTCTATCGATTGGCGTCGTCGGAATTGATCGATCACGCTTGTATCGGAAATCGATAATTTTGATCACCTTTTGAAATACTGGCGATATTTGAAATCTGAGAACGCCAAAAGAAGCGCCATGGCTTTCTGATCAGGAAAATATGCCGATTTTGTGGTTATATCATTAATATTATGCTTATGACAGGATTTGAAAATTTCAGCATGGCTCTTTGTTTAGGCATAATTTTTCCTGTACTTTGACATAGCACACGTCTTCTCCAGTTTAGACAGGGAATTTCACCCTTTTTTGAGGCATTGCTGTGTCTATGAAGACTTTGCATTTTGCATGGCTGCAGTGCATGACCATCTTAGGCATCGGTCAGACAAAATCTCGCACTATAAAAGGCTGGCTTTTTAAAAATTAAAATGCAGGGATATTTTGCTTAGGTTTGCCCTGGCATGGACAAAACTTGTTAGCACAGTGAGCGGCTAACCGTTGGCTTTGGCTGTGCTGGGTGTTTGCATTGACATGGCTGTCAATAGACTAATATGTGAAAGGGAGGTCATAGTAGGTGCCTCACTCGGATCGAAGCCTCCATGAGCCACGCAGCAGGGGCGTTTTATGTCAGGAAACGGACAACTGGAGGTGCCAGTAGTGATTTTTCCCTTCCCAGACCACCTAGCAGTCTAGCATAGGAAAAAGAATGCCTACTTTGTCCTTCCGGAAGCTTTCTTTTACCGTTTCTGGAGAAAAAACTCAGCTTTCTCAAGTGGGGACACCCTGGACCGATCGCCATCCCTCCAGTATCCAAAGACGGGGCGCAGAGATTTTCTTCCTCCCCATTTTGGTGTCTGATTTCTGCCATCAGTATTTCTTAACGCCTGTAACTTTAGATTCCTTCCTCATTTTCTTCCCCCGAGGAAATCGAATAAGGATCGGCTTTGGGTTTTGGCCTGGGGAAGGAAAAAATTCATGCTAGCCAAATACGAAATGAGGCACCGTTCGGATTGGTTTTCTTTTATCAAATCGGCAGCATTGGATTGGTTTTACACTGGGCATTGGTCGATGTGATCAGGTACAGTATGCCTGTGCAGCACAATGGCCCATCACAGGATCAGATCATCGCAGTATGACTAGCATGTGAAAAATTGGAAAAAAGCCAGTTGCAGTATGATCAATTGAAAAATTGCCACTGGAACTTATTTGGATCTGTGCCAATCAATTGAATTTTCTGATCACCTGCAGATGATGCCAAATTTCAAATAATCTGAATATTACAGTAAGACATGTTGAAAATGCCAGTGGCACCTCAGATTTTGGATATACAGTGAATTATTAAAAAAATGTGATTAGCTACAGTACGACTTGGAAATGCCCAATGGCATTTCGGATCTATGCCAATAGATTTGATTAATTCTCCTTCAGCTTATCCCAAAAAATCCAATCAGTTACATTAGCTGTGGGTGGACTAATGAAATTTTCGAATGCATTCAATGCTAGACCAGGCAGTGGTCCTGGCTGATGCTGCCTTGATATTGATTAGATATCAATATCTATGATGTCATCAGGCAGTGGTTCTCCAAAGGTGCGTTCTGCTGACTGATCAGCTGGATAGGCATATCACAAGTGATTGTATTGTATTGTTATCACAAGTGATTCAAAAGTGATAACATTTGCGAGTGCCTGCCTTCAGGCATCAGTGATTCACCAGATTTTGTTGCCCTGCCAACACTGATTCATATGAATCAATTGATTCTATCAAGTATTTATGCATGATGTTTATCTTATCAGAAATTATCTAAACTTCCTTTGATCAAAACCAGGCATTCCAGTCTTTTTTATCACTACTCACTCGAGACTCAATGGTTCCGTTCTATTCACTTCTTTACAAGGACCCCCCTGAAGGCAGTGCCCGTGTAAAGTGGATCGAAAATGCTCGAATCCATTTGGCCCTTCCGTTTCCACTTTCATAACCGCTGACGTCTCTGAATAGTGAAGACATTTTCGGGCATGCGAGAAAAACAAGATTTATACTGCAGATATATTTTCGATAATGATGAGCATGGATAGTTGCCTTTGGCTATATGTAATCCTGGCCAAAATATTCCAATTATACATAAAACAGGAAAAACTCATTAACACTTCCCTAGTTGCCTAAGGCAGTGTGGAATTTTTTAATGAATCCCCTCAATCCTCAAGCATGGTGAATCTGTGGAGGTTTTTTATGACGGAGATTTCACAATTCTTCTCAGACGACACGAATGTGTAGGAATCGATTTCCACTTCTAAGCCTCAGTCTTCTCTGGTTTGAGAATGACGTGTGAAAATTCTTATTTCTCAAATCCTATCCACCGCATGGCCTCTTTTGGTCATCTACTCGGCATTTGGCCTGCTGGCCTTTCTCCGGTGTCTCTAGCCCGGCAGAAACTATCCTCCGGCCAGTTTCTTTCAACATTGTTCAAATAGGAGGGCACAGAGAGAGAGAGAGAGAGAGAGAGTAAAGCCAGAACGGATATAGCGTATCTCTATGGCGGCGCAGGCAGAAGTGAGTCGCACGAACATATCTCGTTAGGCTGAGGACTAGGAGGAAAAGAGAGAGAGGAACGGTATAGAAGGTGGACACGTTAAAGCCACGGCTAAACTCTGAACCGGATCGACCTAGTAGAAATTCACAACCCCCCCCCCCCATTCGCACAGTTCTCGCTTACGTGTGTTTAGTATCTTGGAAACACCCGTGCCAGAGTTTCTCCCAGAGGTTTTTACTTGGCTTGCGTGACTTTCTGGTGACGGATTAAGAGGAATGGGATTCTTACGTTTTGAATATTCGTATAATTAAATACATAGTTCCACCTTTTCTCTTGTAATGAGGTGTGTACTGTGGTGGGTTTTGTGGAGTTTGCTTTGTATATTTGAATTGGCGCCTGATGAAGGGCATTCGTTTGAATTCTTTGATGCCATTCATTTTTAACACAATTATTATCTGAATAGAAACAGTCATCTTCTTGGATTCTTAGGATCATGGCCCCATGGGGCCATGGATCCAATCCATGAATCCCTTGGATCATGGATCCATGTGCCATGGATCCTTAAGACCATGCTTGTAAAAGAGCCCTCTTTTTTCAGGACCCCAATCCAATTCAACACATTCTGGCATAACTGAAACCGGATATATAATTCATTGCATTCCGAATCGACTCAGACGTTGGCCAGGAGCCCGTGAAAGAGAACATGCCATTACAAAAACTCGTCTCATACTTCTTATTGCTCATTTCATTGATTGCGGTACAACAACATCGCTGTGCTTCCAGGTAAAGAAGCTTCCGCGAATTCCTGTGGGAAATAGTTAATTACAATTAGCGAATGATGTGTGGAGTGAGTGCGAACGGTTGCACAGGGAATCGGAGGCGCACGGAAATATCATTGCATGGATTATGTATTGGCAGAGCAGCATTATGCATGATTCAGTTTTGCTGAAACAGAGTACTTGGAAAATGACTGAACAGACTTATGGCAGAAATCTATTCTTCTGACTCTTGTTCAGGAAATTTCTGATCATTAGAACAGATTTGATTTACTTCAGCAGACCGTGATATCTGATCACATCCTTGATCAAATCAGATTTGCTTCGCATAAATCATTGACAGGCCATGTGAATTTTCAAATCAGAGCAGCCTGTGCTGCGATTTTTTCTGATCAGTAGATCACAATGCTTGCAGGATCGTTGAGAAAATCAGTGTGATTTTTCAATTCACATCAGTGTGATCACTACGTGATCAGTACAGATAATTAGCATCGATCAGATCGATCGATTTCTTGCCAAGTACAGGAATGCATTCGCAGAGGCATTGGGACACAAGATCAAATCCATCATTGCGCAATCTGACCTTCTCATTCCAGCCCTGATATATCAGTCCTCGAAAATGATGCGCATGTAAACGCATCAGAAATCTCGAACCAACCGATTGAACGTCACAAACGCAGTAGATCGCGTCAAAAACGTCACGACGATCATGAAATTACATCCACAACAATTGCGCCACAATCGGAGAAACTCAGTGAACGTGAAATTATAAATAAGATTTTACTCACCGATTACGATTGGAGAGTAAGACCAGTGGGTGAAAATGATAGTTATGGAGGTATGCACGGGGTATCGATCGAATATCGATCACCGATCGATTTATTTCAGATACCGGTGGTCCAGTCAAAGTGACGGTGAATATTTATCTCAGGAGTATAAGTAAAATCGACGATGTTAATATGGTAAATATATTTGAACACTGCTTCCCGGATGTTTTTAAAATTCAAATTCCAGGAATACAGCGCCCAATTCACGTTTCGTGAAACCTGGATCGATCGTCGATTAGCCTATGAACGTTTGGCTAACCAAACAACAACCGTGCCCAAATTCATCGTATTAGCACCGACGGATACGAAACAACAAATTTGGATGCCCGATACGTTCTTTCAAAACGAGAAAGAAGCTAGGAAGCATGAAATCGATAAGCCCAATGTATTGATTCGGATACATTCGGATGGGAATATTTTGTACAGCGTCAGGTGAGGCATAGATCCGAGAATCCATTTCATCCATGACCTTTTGACCCTGGGAAAATTGGGCTTGCAGATTAGCCGAAAGCCACGCCCCATTTCTGCAATTTTACTAGCTAATTTCCAAAAATTCCCAACCAGAATAACAATGATTTCAGAATTTCATTGGTCCTCTCCTGCCCAATGTTCTTACATTTTTATCCAATGGATCGCCAAAATTGCGCCATTGAATTGGGCAGTTGTAAGTGCTGCCATGAAAAGAAAATGCTACCGCTTCATCCCCCATGCTATATAGTAATATGCAAATTTACGCTTACTAATTTATAATCCTTGCCTTATACTGCTGAAATATGGCGCAATATGGGAAAAAACGTGATTATATTATCTTGTGTAGGTTATCCATGGTGTTGTCGTGCCCAATGCAGCTTGAATATTACCCTTTGGACGAGCAAAGGTGCCTCATAGAATTAGGCAGCTGTAAGTTGGCCTTGGAGTGATCGAAATATTTAGTTGCGGTGGCATATTTGTGCATGCCAGTTATTGTGCTTGAAATTGCGCAATCCGAATGCAGCTGCAAGTACTTGCTTTGCTGTGCAGCCACCGTGCAGACTGTGGTACTGCTTAATTGCGCAATCTTGACTGCTGCTGATTTCATGCTTTGTTTTTCAAAGACACACTGCAAATATTTGTCACCAACACTGCAATTGCGGTGGAAACTGCTTTGGTCATTATTGCGCAATCTGAATGCAGCGCCGCAAGTGCATGCATCAGTGCATGCATCGCAATGCACGCCTTTCATTTGCCATCGTCCGAAATATGGATTTTCTTCAGACGCTTACACGACGGACGATATTGAATATCAATGGAAAAACGAGACTCCCGTACAAGAGAAACCGGGCTTAGGCAAGAGCTTACCTAGTTTCCAATTACAAAGCGTAGTGGTGGGCGAATGTACGAGCACTACGAATACAGGTGCGTGATTGTAATTAGTCAAAGAAGAACAAAATTCGGAGTCTAGGGAAATCAACAACTGAATATTTCCTGGATATATTCAGATCGAGACAGAATTGGAAAATTCATGCAAGGCATCATCGCATTTCCAATGCAGATATACATAAAAATATGCAAACGTAACAGCATCGCTTACAGTATGCCTGTAATTTCCAAGGCTTTTCTATCTGTGCTTCTCCGGTCCTGTGTCCTGAAATATGTCTAACATATCCCTGTGTGCTGCTAAATCCCATTTTTCTTGGAGTGTAGTGGAAATATGTATTTCCAGGCCAATACAGTTGTCTTCGTACCACTCTGACGTTACGACGTGAATTCAGTTATTATTTATTACAACTATACATACCCAGCTTCATGTTGGTCATCGTATCGTGGGTCTCGTTTTGGTTGGATAAAGATTCCGTACCGGCCCGAGTCACGTTGGGGTAAATCCTGCATCACAATCATGTATGTGCAAGGTCGGGGAGGGGTGGAAATTCAAATTTCCCGCCCAAATTTTTCAAAAATTTGGTTAAAATTGCACAATTTTCGTCAACATTTCAAATAATTGCGCAACTTTCCGGAATTTTCGGTGGGGGGGGGGGGTCAGACATGCATTTTCTCTAAATTTTTCGGCCTAGGGGGTCTACCCACCTACCCACCTGTTGCACATACATGATCACAATCACATCATATGCATGGCCTATGTGATTTGGGATTTGCAGGGTGACTACATTGCTAACCATGACCACACAATCGTCCGGTATAAACGCTAAATTGCCTCCGGTATCGTATACGAAAGCTATCGACGTATGGATCGGTGTATGCCTGGCGTTCATATTCGGAGCATTATTGGAATTCGCCTTGGTCAATTATGCCGCACGCAAGGATATCATGAGGAATGTGAGCGGCGCAATGAGACGTGGGCGTCGTCCGAACGTGCCCACCAATGCGCAACCGCCGATCGCGGACGCTTCCATGGAGAATTTGAATACGGACCCGCAGTCGTCCGTGCCTCAGCAGATGATGCAATCGCAGCAACCGTTCGATGATCAATGCAATTATAATACGTTCATGATGGTAATGTCCGAATCGAATTCCGCTACTCGTGCTAGTACATCTCGAGCCAGTGTTGCTACGTTTGGTGATCGTAGTGTGAATCGTGCTGCGAACACTGGTCATTGTCGAGTCATCAGGCACGCTTCGGTTCCTGCTCATCGTTCGCATGCGCCTGTGGACGGGGAACGCGAATCTGATTCGTCGTCTTCTTTCATGTGGCAGCAGGTCCGCATCCGCTTTTGTAGTTTCTGTAAATTTGATGTCTGGTAAATTTTGCGGCATGCAGCTTGCACCATATGGGACACCTGTTGTGTTTTGCAAACTTTATGAAGTCGATTTGTGCTCTGCAAGTTTCTGCAATTGCACGCATTGCAATGGCATTTGCGCAACTGCAACTGCAATTGCATCGCAACTGCTCACCTGCATGCATTGCGCAATCTGTGATTGCACCCTTGCATGCAACCTTCATTATCCCAACGCTGACTATTCTCTTGCAGAATCCGCTGCTTAAAACTCCGCCCGCCGTATCACGACATCATTCGAACGCCATATCAATACCGATGAATCGAGTTCCGTACAATAATTTGGGTCCGCCTCGAATGCAGCACCAACAAATGCAGCCTAATTATCATCCGTACAATTCGCCTATACATCAACAAACCATGCCTTTGATCCAACAACAACCGCCGCCCGGATTGAACGGTCGAATCCCTAGTCAACAACCGAATCACCAAAATCCGCCCGCCCAACATCAGCAGCGACACGTCAGGCATCAGAAACGAAGTTGCATGGATTTATGGTTATCGAAATATAAGGAACGTTCCAAACGCATAGACGTCGTATCTCGACTCGTATTCCCGGTGGGATTTTTCATATTCAATTGCGTATATTGGACGGTGTATATGCTATGATGAACATTGCGCAATTTGGTCAATTGCGGTGCAGTTGCAGAATTGGAATTGCACCTTGCGGTACAGTTTGCATAATCGGATGGACTTGAATCCTAGACATGTGCTGCCTGGCCTGAATTGGGCGATTATCGACTAATCATATTATGGTGCTTGTAGAGTATTGGTATATTACCTTTGTAATGTCCAGTATTGAGCTTTTGTGTGATCATATCAGTGCTGATTAAGAATACTAATCTGCTATGAGCTGCTGTGAAGCCATCCTCTGTTCGAAAATGTGGACTTTTACCTGCATGATGCTTTTCAGCTGATTATATTGAGGCCAGTAAGAATATATGGCAGGTTATGTAGAGTATACCTTGCCTGCCAAGGTATGGCAAGGCATGTGTGATAATTATGCATACACATAATCCATGATATAACTGCATAAATATGCATTATGCAACACTGCACATTGCTTGACAAGGGCCAATGATGATTATGCACATAATCCACAATTGCATAATCGAATATGCAATGTCTACACTTTGCCTGCCAGTGTCTGGCAGGCACCTGTGATAGTTATGCACATAACCCATGATTGCATAATCGATAATGCAACATTATACCTTGCTTTCCAAGGTCTGCCAAGGCACATATAATAATTATACACATTATACCTCTAATCAGATAATATATAACCAATGCATAACTTTTGATTTTCTACAGGCAGTTACAGTTGCTTACGCACAACCCTGATCTTGGGTCGAAAATATAGTTTCTACTTGATCCAATTATACATTCCATCATTCATGTTGGTGGTGGTGAGTTGGGTCAATTTTTGGATCGATAAAGATTCCGTACCTGCACGAGTCAGGTTAGTTCAAGAATCAAATTTTTAAACATCAGGGTATACTGTAGATTTTTCTAGCCTGGGAGTCACCACGCTGCTAACAATGACCACCCAAGCGTCGGGTGCAAATGCCAAACTTCCACCCGTATCGTACACGAAAGCTATCGACGTCTGGATTGGTATGCATATCTCCGAATAATCATTGAAATTTTAAAAAATTTAAAACTGACCCTTACAGGCGTCTGCTTAGCATTCATATTCGGTGCATTGTTGGAATTCGCATTGGTCAATTATGCGGGCAGAGTTGAATTTCATGATAAAGAGAAGAAGAAGCAGAAGAAAGTCGTGAATGCGGGTTCAGCGTCCGCTTCGAAACACAATTCGATCGTGCCACAAATACCTGTTCGCGAGATGATTCCCAGCCCTCCGCCTCCGCCTCCAGTACCATCAGTACCGCAATATACGAATTTCGCATTTCCCGCTTACCCGTTGAACGTGTATTGCCCGCAATGCGATGCTGAACGTGAGGAAAGGCTCATTGGGATTACGGTAAGCGCTTGGCACGAATTTGCAGTTACAGTATGACCAGGTAGCCGCACATAAGTAAAAATCACACGGATTTAAGCCTGTTTGAGCGGTTACAGTATACCCAGCCAACAGTTCTTATGCCAATCGGGGGACCAATGTGCTGAGTCACATGCAATTTTGTCATGTTATTTTTCAAAAATATGCATGCACTGCTGAATGCACTGCATCCAAGCATCTGCATTTTTCAGAGACCTACATTATTGGATAGTCCACAAAATCACGCTTCCACTCGATTGAGTATTTTCAAAGCCCAACACCCCAGCCCAAGAAAATCGAGGAACATGTGCAAAGGTTGGTTATCGAAATATAAAGAACGTTCGAAACGCATAGACGTGATTTCGAGGATTGTATTCCCGACGTTATTCTTCTTTTTCAATTGTGTATATTGGAGCGCATATATTACAACATGATGAGGCTGGGTTAGAAAAATTGGGTGTGCATGGTTTGTGGTGCTTATTGGATGCAATGTGATTTGAGAATGTGAATATTCGTGAAGGTATAACCTAATTATACAGGGTATATTATTTTGAAGGCATACATAATTAGCATATTATAATTGCCAATAGCAACATATTCTGACAATGAGTGAGTGAGTGATAGAAAATATACTGCGTTCAACTCGACCAGTCCCATGACCTGTGTTACGCAAGGTTGATGGATCGGTTCCCCCCTGCCTGGCCGCTGTCAAAGAAAGAGAGAGCCAGCCACATGAGGTCACCTGCCTAGGCCCTGTTGTATTTTTGACAGGTCTCCTCTGCCAGAGGCTCATCCATCATGATTGCATAGGAGGGAGCAAGGGGCTGGTCGAGTTGAACGCAGTTATAGCGGGTCTTTTCTCATGGTGACAACTGTATGTCAATTGAGACTATCACTACCAAGCATGGTACCTTGTGACGAGGAGCACGCCTATGTAAATAATTTATGACAACTCGAATAATTCAGTGTGCGACATATGGATATACTTTTGGAACAGTATTAACATCACCCTAATGCCCAATGATTAGCAGCAGAAACCGACCCAGATTACTGTACTCATTCGTAAAGCAATGCTTTCGGTACACCAGGCAAAACTCTCATAAAAATGAATAATTATGATCATGGGAAGAGCACTAATGATGAGATCAGATAAGCATGAATCTGCATTTTGTTGATAGCTATGTGCTGTGATCAGTTATGGCTTGGGCTCTGAACATGGATAGTATTACCATATTGTATGTACGATGCGGGGTATGATTTTCTGCTAGAAAACTCGAAATGCAGGAATTTATTGCAAAGAACCACTGTAGGTAGACATGGTATATTGTGCATCATATCACTCTTACCAGTGGTTTTATCTGTTTTCTTAATTCAGCTTCATTTTCACACGTCCAATTTCCAGATGGAATTTGAATGGTCGATGCAATAGATGGCTTTGTTGTTGATTGTGGCTTGCGGGCATTTGATGCCTCCAATCTTTGTCCAATCACGTCCATCCCACATGTACAAATGGTCATTGTTATC
>JAQIWJ010000252.1:0-26715 GCA_034695185.1 Discolaimus major
CAGTGATCAGCCTGATGATCAGTTTGATCAGCCCTCGAAATTTAGGGCCAGCCCTGTCAGCCCAGCCTGCGGCTGATCGATGATCAGCCTTCTAATTTCCTTGATCATCCTGATCAAGCATGATCAGTCCTGATTCTTCTGCAATTGCGCAATATTTTCAGACGGCACCGAAACTCGACTGACCCCCTGCTGGGTATTGGCCACTCCGAAATTACCAGAAGAAGGAACCATCGTTTGTATCGTACCAGGCGAATATGTATTGGAATTTTCAAATACCAACGCTCATTACTTCAGTGCAAAATTGGAATATATCGTGGAAATCGAAAACGCCAATTAATCGATTGATCGGGTATGTGATTGATCACATCATGTGATCAGAATGATCAAAATTGACTACCAGTGATTTCCTTCACTAATCATGACGCGTTCATTTTTCTATATTCTCAAATTCACAATATAACGGGTATATATTTCAAATTTCGAGTATATTGAATTGATCATGTACGATCATCGATCGATATTTCGATACGTGTATCTATGTCTAGCATATTGGATTATGATCCAAATTCGTCTGATCGATTTGTAAATGAACCAGATACAGATGGATATCAGTGTGCAAAATGCGATGATCACGTCCAGGCATATGTATTGGAGGAAATTCAAATTCTGCGCCGCTTTCATTGTTGGCCAGAATCGTTTCGTTGCGATACGTTCGATTTGTCGAACGGCCAATAATTGATTATCCATAATATGATCGTTGAGGATATTCGATAATTTGCGTGCGTTCGATTTGAAGCTGAAATATTCTCAGGCTTGGCCCAAATTGCGCAATTTGAGCACGCATGCGACGCAGGGCCGCCTGCCTGACCTTGAATTAGTCAAAATCGATCTAATCGATTCCTCGATATCGATAGCTTCGGCTGATTTATCCAGAAGTAATCCAACTCCACGATTCACTGTCCGTTTCGCATTCGAATATTGATCAGCGAATAATGGCATCATCAACATCGGTACACCCGCTTGACCAGATTCCAAAAGGCTATTATAACCCGCATGTGTGATGAATAATTTGGTTTTTGGATGATCTGAAAAATGACGATCGATTGATCATCGATCACATGATCACGATGATTTTTTATGGATGGGTCCCTTCTTCATCAATTGTGATCGATTGATCATTAAGCGCATGATCGATCACGTGATCATGATGATCTTCATGATCATTAAGCGCATGATCGATCACGTGATCATGATGATCTTCATGATATGGTCCCTTCTTGATCACTTGTGATCGATTGATCGAAAATGTGATCATGCTGATCTTTATGGATATAGTCCCTTCTTACATAGCAAATCTCGCTGAGGAATCCATTTGACAATTTTTATATGCTGATATTGATCCAATCCTTTGGGCAATTGGCCATCCAAACGCCAAATGATGGTGTATTGTGGGAATTTATTGAATGCATTGAAGAATGCTTCCTAAAAATTGTGGATCTGATTGCCATGGTTGATGACCAATGGTCGAAATCTGATGATCAATGGCCAAATATCGATCACCTGATCATACCTTCATTCTCATTGGCATCGCTGAAGTATTAGCAATTGTCCCCAACGAGAAAATGATCAATCCTTTATCCGATGCGTTCACAATTCTTTGCCAATCCTAAAAATTAGCATTTTTCCTTGGGTTACTGTAACCGCTATTTTCTATGCATTATTTGTTCTTTGATTTTTGCTCACTCATAGAAGCTATGACCCTAATGTGAACAGATTTTCCTCGACCAGGCTGCATCGACTGGCGAGGTCAAAATCGATTGATCACGCCTCTGTGGATAATCGATATTTTGATCAACTTGGTGAATTTCGATTATGCGTAAAAATGAATGCGATTTTTAGAATCAGCATGCTTAGTTATCGCAGAAAATATGCAGTTGGATCACCAATCATGTCAAAATCGATTTTTGAAATTTTCAATTTTGGCTATGCTTTAGCACATGATCTTTGATGATTATTTTGCGGAAAATAAACCAAGATTAGGCATGCATATACATTTTCCTGGATAATCGAGCCCGCTCTATCGATTGGCGTCGTCGAAATTGACCGATCAGCCTTATATCAGAAATCGATATTGCTGATCAACTTTTGAAATATGCATCCTAGAGCCAAACTAATGACACCACGATGATCAGCGTGTCACATTATCCTAGAAAATATGCTTTCAGTGCATTGATCACGTAAATTACAGATTTTGAAATTTTGAAAATTGCTATGCCTCAGCATGCAATCTTTGATCAATGATAGTTTAACAAAGAATGATCCTAGATATGGCATATCGGTATATCTTCCTGGACAATCGGTCACGGAGAATCGATTCTAGTGGTCAAAATCGAGCTATCACCTCCCTATGCGAAGTTGATCATTTTGATCAAATCCCTAAATATCGATCTTACGACGAAATGAATATGATTTTTGGAATCAGCGCGTCGATCTGTCCCAGAAAATGTGCGCTTTATTCATTGCTCATGCGTATTTATGAATTTGAAATTTTGAAAATGAGAATTTTGACTGTTCGATGTTTGTACTGATCACTGTTATATTGCATATTCAGTCTGATCCTGATCAGATTGATCAACAATAACAACGGAGCAGCGTAGGATTCTTATCAGGGAACATGTAAACTTTTGTCAGTTATGTCGTCATTATTATGCTTTTTAACACATCTGATCTGCGACTAGAAGTGAAAACAAAATCTTTTAAGTCACTTGGGCAAAGGTGATCACCGATCGACCCCCATCGAAAAGTGGATCCAGGTTCGGATCCTAGTCCTGGAAGTGGCTTTCAGTATCCTGTTTACATAGGGGCGTTCTGGTCAGTATACCCTGCCATTATGCAGCCAATTATGGACATTTTGGTCATGGAATTTTGAAAAGTAGATAACACTGTATCATCTGATCAGATTAGTGTTGATCAGAAATCGATATTTTTGATCAGTTATTATATATTCAATGAACTGACCTTTTGGTCATGGAATTTTGAAAAGTAGATAACACTGTATCATCTGATCAGATTAGTGTTGATCAGAAATGGATATTTTTGATCAGTTATTATATATTCAATGAACTGACCTTTTGGTCATGGAATTTTGAAAAGTAGATAACACTGTATCATCTGATCAGATTAGTGTTGATCAGAAATGGATATTTTTGATCAGTTATTATATATTCAATGAACTGACCTGATCCAACGGTTTCAGTTGTTTTTTCTCCAAATCCCCCAAATACATCATGCCAGGAACGAGTGCTTTCGGGAAATCCATACTCAATTCACCATTGATCAATACGGCTTTCGTTTCTTGTACTACATCCCAAATACTGGCATCATTTCTCTCATTATACGGTGGCTTTGTGAATATATGATTTTCAGTTTTCGTAAATCCTGATCCCATACCGATACTCGTACTAATGATTACATAAATCAGATTCCTCATTCGTTCCATGAAAGACATACGATCCGACGAATCCGACCAAACGCTGGGGAATACGCTAGGATTATACGGATACGCGTTAATCCAATACACATAATCCATCATAAACGCCCCGGGGGCGAATGTAACGAATTTCCTAATCCCCACTCGATGAGCTAATCCGATCGGGCACGGATCGAAATTATGAGCCAATATTATATCGAATTTCTCTAATCTCAATTTCTCCAATAAATCGTGATTGGATAATAATTGATCGCAGGTGGTTGTCGAGAGTGATTTCCAATACATACATTGGATCACGATCGATTTATACGAGGGTTTGCGATTTTCGAACGCTTTCGCTTGAAACGAAAGCAAAGCTTTTCTCTGCGTTTCGCTAGTGGACATGGGTAAATCGAATACGATCTGATCGATTCCGTCCGGGCATTGGCCGGGCAATTTTTGTCCGCTCAATAATGGGATGAGTAAAGTCACGTTATGCCCGTGAGTGATCAATGTTTTCGATAATCGATAATTGAACAGTACGTGACTATTACTCCATCCTGGAGAAAATTGGAAGATTTTCAATGCACCAATTTCATGTGTAAATAAGAATATGATGAGGAATTTGAGGCAAGTCGAGGTGGACATTTTCATAATGAGGCGAGCGAATGGACGTTTTTGCCAAAACGTACAGCCCAAATTTGGCCCTGTTCACATTTTGATAAGGGTTGTTTTTGCTGGTGATACCCAAGTACGAGTTCAGTTTTGAGTGATAAGAAAAATGCCTTTTTATTATCAACACGCATTGGTCACATGTTCGGCCAATCAAAACGCGAGGGCGTGGCTATCACATTTGAAAAAATGTCATCCTCTTTACGATCCAATCGATTATTTTGATCATAAAAATCGTGATGTTTCATAAATCCTCCGTTTTACGTGTTGGCATACTGTAACCGCTCGGTTGAAATTTGAATTCCCTCCTTTTGCGATAAACAGTCCCCGAGGGCAGGGTCCATTCTTGACAGCCGACTGTGCGCGGCTGTCATTTCCCCAATTTTCACCCGACTTTTCGTAAACAACTTCGTGTCTCCAATGTCTAGCATGAAGAAAAGGTGTGGAATTTAGAAAATATTCGTTAGAATTTTAAAATTTACACATTCGTGGGTGGGACTGTATCGATTAGATTTAGATGCTCGTAGTTTTTATGACGAATATCGCTTGGAGAAAATCATCGGCGGGCGTCGTTTTTGCATTGTTCATTGAAAAGTGAGAGGAAAGTTTTTATTGGCGAATAAAGAGCTGAAGAATTCGGCAATGATTCAGCTTGCTTTTTCGAGATAGATTACGATAGCTAATATCGGAGATTAGTGTCTCCATTCGACGTAGGTGTTTTTAAGACGAGTTTTCCATTTTGGAAAAAGTGCTTTTGGAGAAATCTTCAACAAGGGCATACGCCATGACCTTGAAAATGCGGTTTTCTTCTTCTGTACGAGTATTTTGGCTCGATGTCTTCGATTGCCACAGATGAATAGCGGAATTTCCTTATGTCGGATGGTTTCTCCTCATCTCGTTGGTTTGTTTTTTCTTCGGAAAACGTCTGCGTCGAGGAAAACGGGAGCAAACAAAGCTCGTTTTTTCCCCCGTTTGTAATCCTCATTTTATATCGCCTTGTTTATTTCTCGCCTGAATTTTGTATTTCGACGGTGTATGGGCAGGGCATGGTGTGGACGAAATGTTTCGGAGGTTTTTCATTTATTTGGCAGCTGACTGCCTACGATTGAGATGAGGAGGGTTGGTCCATCGCCATAGTATATGTATTGAGGGGGATATCGTCGTAGAATGCGTCAACAGCAAGGCCGACAAAATAGCTCGGTTTGCTTGGCGAGACAGAACATTCGGTGGTCTGCCTGGCCCCCAGTGAATATTGCTGGGTTTTAGACACTGTCTGGGGCTTGGCGAAAATTTTTGCCACTGATTTCGTCTTCCACCACATGCTGTCGAAGTGGTGAATGTGTACAGTAGAGTTCGCGACCAAATATGCCTAGTAGGTAGAGGGAACAGAAGTGAAGAGGGAAAAGGGCCACCTCTTGTGGTCTTTTATTGTCGTCGTGGTCTCTCCTCAAACCGCGAGTCTGCTGTTTTCCAACTCTGCTGTTCCTGTGTTCCTCCTCATGTGCTGGAATCGATGGGTCGGGGGTTTTTCTTTTGTCCTTCTCATCCCATCCGGTGCGGTGCAGTATCTGCTCACATTTCGTGCACCACTTCATTTTCGTTGAATAGACAGGAATCGTACTATTCGTACCTCATTTGTCGGTTCTCCTCCGACTTGGAACCGTTCGAGGGAGGGTTTGGAAACGCAGATGTGAACTTTCGCATATGCTAGGCTAGGGGCGAGAGTGGAGATTGATATTTTGCAATATTTTATATGCTAGCGCATCTTCGTTGATTTAAGATATTAGCCGTTCGGCTGGTGGCCAGTCCAGGCGGCGATTGGACAGCCGGCTGTTGTTGTGTCTGCTTCAACAATGGGAGACTAGCTCCGCCGCTTTTTCTAGTTCCTTTTGATGCCCGATGGTACCAATGCCCGGCTAGCTGTGTAATCGAATTTTGAGGTGAAGAAGGAACTGCTTTATTTTTGTTGTGATCGTTCATTCAGTTTTGTTGTTCATTGTTGCCTTTCTTCCGCCATGCTTTTGGGGAAAGCTTGCTTTCTTCATCGGTTTATCCCCAGGAACATTCAGGGATCTCCTGAATCACTATTTTAGGGTCTAGCTAATTGTAGTATTACGTAGCTCATGAGTTCTTAGTGTAGAAACATGATAATTGCAGAAATATTAATTTGATCTTCTTATTTCAGGCTGTACAGTGTATAATATTTGCGCGTCGTAAATTTGCCTGCTCGTGTTTAAATTCGGCCGCTGGAATTATACAATCGTGGTTCTTGTAAAGATCCGAATCGTTCGAGAATACGCACAAAATATTGTTCGCCTGGCTCATCATAATCATCCCCAGTTATTATTTCCACATTACACGCCCTGTACTTATTATTCATTTCGCCTCTGGAACTTTTTTATTCGGCATCAAAGAAGCTCAATTTGCTCATCATTTATTGGCGCCCCCCAGTATCTCAATCGTTTCTTATACATAGTACTACTGAACGGACTGTGTACGAATAATTTTTGGAGCGGCGAATTTATTCGGTTACATTTTGATCGATATTTTTGAATAACCCGAATATTGGCTACAGTTCCGTTTCATTTATTGACGCGCTTGTATTATTCGGCTTCATCTACCCTTCGTCGGACGCTGTTTTGGAAAAAGTGGACGACTAGAATCGGCTGATTTAGAAACACTGTATACATTTCTTATATCCACTGGGCGGTTATCGATTTGGAGCGGATCATCCATATTCAGGTCGTCCTTCATTGATTTATTAACCGTTTTATCGTCTAACCTCGATTGGGCGAGTAATTTTCGGCTAAAGTATCTCCTGTAATTCGGTGCCTATTCGTCGCCTGTTCAAAAGAAAATTTGCTTCTATTTGGTTATTCATTCATACCTGAAAGGTATCCTGTTGAATTTTGTATTGTTGAACAATTCCGAGAAGAAGAAAAACGGATCGACGAGAATGTCCGGCACTCAGTGGGGTCATCAATCGAGGAATATTCATCAAACACCCTGGAGTGGTGGAGTTTCGGGTAAGGTTTTTATGCGATTTTTATATAATCGACCCTAAAATTGATTTCTTTTCAGAACACGCCGTCAGTAAACCGATCATGATGCAAGGAACGGCGGCTGGTCATAGCCAGAATAATCAACATCAAATGAACGATATCATGTCGCCGCGTTCGTCGGAAGGCGGATTATACGTGAAAATGGTGGAGAACGTGCTCGGATCATCGCCTACTGGTTCGTCGCATAAATATGTCACGGTATGCGAATTGTATGCTCAAAATTATTCTCTGGACTGAGCTTGCTTTGATTTCAGGATGGAAAGAAATCGGGAAAAGAGAAAGAAACGTTGGATGGTCATGCGTCGTCAGGAGCGTCCGTCAACGCCGCGTTGACCAATGGCATCGATTCATCTGGGTAAGTCTGGATTCATGCCGTCAGGCGTTCCAACTTATTCACGATCCTTATTTCAGGCGAAACGAATTATCGCCGAGAGAGAAAAGCCAGCAAGATTCGTCCGATTTGAATTCGACCGGCGGTTCAACGGCTCCGGGCGGAAACGTTCCGCATTTACACCAATCGATGGGCGGAACCGGGAATCCGTTGCATTTGATGGACGGTCAAACAACGACGGCCGCCGCGTTAGCTGCGTTCGCCAATAGTGCCGGAATGAGCACGGCCAACGCCAATGCGGAAGCGATGAGCAATTATTATTCGGATATCGGAGGGACATCGTTGCCTGGAAGCGTGGATAGCGCGAATGTGGTGGATTATAATCAGGTATGGCTGCAGGCTGCTGCTCTTGAGCAGGCAATCACTAAAATCTCGCCATTTTATTTCAGTTTTATCAACAGCGGACGCATGGCAATAATATGCAAATGATTCAACAATATACGTATCCACAGCAATTGGGATATCATCCGGGAAGTCCCATGTACATCGGCCACGCTACGACGCCAGCCAACGGCACAGATCCATTCGGTCAGCAGCTGCTTTACAGTAAGAATTTGTATTAGCTTTTTGGCAACTATACATGAGAATCCGGGTTTAGATCAATTCATGCCGCAATATTATTCGTATCAGAATGCGGCCGCGGCTGGTCCATGGATTTATCCACCGACCACAGGCACGATTCCATCAAGCGGCGGTGCTGGCGGAGCTCAAAACACGTCGATCTACAATGGGAATCAAGGTGCTTCACAGCAGCAGCAATCCATGGTCAATGGTGGAACGAGCGGATCAAATACTTCTGGATATCCACGTGCTCCTGGTCAAAATTCGTCTTCGCCTGGACACGATCAAGGTAATGTACACGCTGATTCTTGGGTCCTTGAGTGCTGACCGATCTCCTATTACAGGGACAAACGCTGGCACAAATCCGGCACCGTCGATGAACGCTCCGCCTCCACAACCAAACGCGTCTTATTATGATCATCAGAACGGTTCATCCACGACACCATCGGCAATGTATTTGAACAATGCGACGTCCAGGGCCATGCAAGCGTTGCGTTTAGTCTCACCGGCTCAGCAGCATCTATTGAGTAAGTATAAAATTAGATTTATCCGGATTCCTGGCATTGAAATTATCTTGGTTTCAGATAACTCCAATAACTTCAGTCGAGTGGGCAGCCCACCGTCGGCGTCCAGTTTACACGGAAGTAGTCCATCAGCTGCCATGGGACAAGCCGGCGTTCCGTATTCTACGGCATCCTTATTAGGCAATTATAATCCGTACCAGTACGGCAGCATTGGTTCATTGACTTCTGGATTAGCCTCGTTGAGTAAGTGGATCGTGACATTCTTGGCAATGCATTCTGAGCAAATGATGAAAAAATTTGGCGAATTCTGTCTGAAAAGCATGATGGATAATCAATCCTGAAATTTGCAAAATATCCGATCATGTGCGAATATTCTGATGATACTACACGAGTATTGGTTTTAGATCTTGGCCAGAACGCACTGGGCATGAGTAAGTGAAATTTTCATACATTGCGCAATTGCTGCAGCTATAAATGATGCTAAATTTTGGCGAATTCTCTGATGCAAAACTGACGAGAATCTTATTTCTCTGATACACGCATATAAGCAAGAGTGAATTTATCGTATTCAAATATAAACGAAATTATTTTCAGATTCATTGGGAAGCGGTGCGAATCAACGACGCGATTCGTTTTCGGCACAACTCGGTCCGAAACCAACCGGAGCACCAAACGCAATGCCGCCATATTACAATCCAACAATGGCCGGATTATTCAATATGAGTCAAACTCCGCCTCCACCGCATTCGGCATGGCCTCCGTATGGCAGCAGTCCGAATATATTTGGTAAGCGAAGAATCCATATTGGAATTACGATATCCAAATATCCGCCGTTTCAGGTTCACCAACGACGGCTAGCTTATTCGGATCCGGACCAGGCGGTCCGCCCGGGATGGGACCAATGCCAGGCTTATTCCCGACGCCACCGCATCATCAAATGGGCGTCGGTCCACCTCATTTGGCCGGTCGTCTTCTACGCACTGGCGGTAGTATGGATCGAAGCAACGTGACTCGGTCTCGGCTATTGGAAGAATTCCGAGCCAGTCGATTTCCGAATTTGCAATTGCGTGACATCGCGAATCACATCGCCGAATTTGCTCAAGATCAACATGGATCGAGGTAAGCTTTGTGGAGAATTTTGCTGCAAACATTATCATGCACATACACACCGCTGTTTCAGGTTCATTCAGCAAAAATTGGAACGTGCTACGCCGCAAGAGAAGCAAGCGGTTTTCCAAGAGATCATCGGTTCCGTACATTCGTTGATGACGGACGTGTTTGGGAATTACGTCATCCAGAAATTCTTCGAACACGGAACGCCCGAGCAGAAGGAAGAGCTGTATCGGAAATTGACCGGCCACGTGCTACCGCTTTCGCTTCAAATGTACGGATGTCGTGTTGTACAGAAATCGTTGGAACAAATTAGCGAATCGCATCAGGTAAATACGGATTCCTTTTTCATCAGTGGATCTGACGAGAATCTCGATTTCAGGTTTCGTCTCCGCCGGAAAACGCGGACGTGACTCGTCGATTGAGGGAAACGTATCAATTAGCGTTGATAAAAGAATTGGACGGTCAAATAGTCAAATGCGTGAAAGATCAAAACGGAAATCACGTCATTCAGAAGGTCATCGAAACGGTCAGTCCGGAGAATCTGCAGTTCATCGTGGACGCGTTTGAAGGCCAGGTACGTTCTTGCATTGCGTGAATGCAGAATCTGGATTCGCATTGCTTGATTTTTTCCAGGTATTCGCCTTGTCCACTCATCCGTACGGTTGCCGCGTCATTCAACGCATACTCGAGCATTGCAACGAGGAACAGAAGCGGATCATATTGGCCGAACTATTGCAACATACGAAGAATTTGGTCATCGATCAATACGGAAATTACGTCATCCAGCACGTTTTGGAGCACGGGGAGCCGGAAGATAAATCCAAGATCATTGCGGATATCAAAGGCGACGTGCTACGCTTTTCTCAGCACAAATTTGCCAGGTACGTATTAAATGATACGCTTCGAGAATTAAGCTGGCTAAAAACTCTCGGTTTCAGCAACGTCGTGGAGAAATGCGTATCGGCGTCCAATTCCGAAGAGAAGGCGATCTTGATCAGCGAGGTATTGGCCACGATTCCGAACGAGTAAGCTGTTTTGAATATTGATCGATTCGAGTAAATAAAACGCTTGGTTTTCAGCACGACCGGCGGTCCACTCCTGATTATGATGAAAGATCAATTCGCCAATTACGTAGTTCAGAAGATGTTGGATTTGGCCGAGGCGTCGCAAAGGAAGAAGCTTATGCAAAATATTCGTCCGCACGTCGGTTCACTGCGAAAATATACATATGGCAAGCATATAATAGGTATGTTCATCATCATCATCGTTGGTACGTGAATGCTAAAAAGTCTCTATTTCAGCCAAATTGGAGAAATATTTCCAACGTCAAAATCCACAAGCAGCAGCCGAAATGGGATTGGAATCGTCGCCAATTTGAGGAGCTGGCAAGGGACGTGGACGGTGTCGTGGTCGAGATGGTTGGAGAAGATGTAGAATAAGAAAGTAAGAAGCTAGCAAGCGCTTCAGGTGTCTTTCTGTTACGTTATTACCTGTTTTTTTTGTGAGGATTTTTTTGTCATTCGTGCGCGTGTTTTTTTTTGTGCGTGTTAAAACCCAGGAGCAATTTTCGTATGAACACTTTGCTCCTGGCTAAGGTTAATTCTCCCCAATGCGTTTAGCGATATTCTCGTTCGCGAATATTCGTCTAAAAACGCTGTACATAGAAGTTTTATATAGAAATTCAAATTCAAATTTTTTTTCCACGGGATTAGGGAAGCGTATGTGGTTTTTTATTCAGTGAACGAAGTTGAATTGATTTTTAGTTTTTCTAATGGGCTTTTTTTTGATAAGCATTTTTCATTGATGGGCTGTATACGATGGGGTTTTATATGTAATGGTGTGAATTTTTGATATTCCGAGGCGCATGAATATTTTCACGTTTTTTTTAGTTTTTTGATATATCGTCTTTTTTCGCATGCAGTTCGTTTGAAATAAGGCCGCTTCTTTGTTATGTATCGTGCGAGAATGGATTTTTTTGTTCGATTTTTCATGTTCTTACTAGTATGCAGGTTTAGTTTCGCGATTTTTTTCCTGCTTTTTTTGATGGGATGAGGTAAAATTGGCTTGATTTCTGGAGGCTTACTGTATACGCGTTGGATTTCCAACGTCTTCTTTGTTTCTTAGCTTTGAAATATTGGATGAAATCTTTTCTTGTATGCTCAATTTTGTATTGGAAAATCCATCTGATTTGAGCATTTGGTGCTCATTTGAAAAAGTGCTAATCGCATCCACTAATTAAGCAATATCCGATTTTCAAATTCAAATTCCGAGGCATTCAAACGCCTCGAGTCGGATACATTGCGCAATCAAGCTAATTTCCATATTCCGACTTTCCAATATCGATATTTGGGAATCAATTATTTGTATCGATGCGTTCGTGATTGGATTGATACTAGATCAATCGAATGATCAGATAATCATGCGAATATAATCGCGAATCATTCAAATCAATGTATTTTGAAAATGAACACGACGTACAAATGTTTGTTCATCAAAAAAAACTGTTCATCCCGTTTTCAAAGAAATCACATCCAAAATGCCTAAACACAAATCTAGCCATCCATTGGACAGAACCAAAAAAGTACGAAGACTCGCTGGGCCTTTCAAAGGCGTCTCGTGAAAACCAGCGTCCAAAAAAGAAGAAGCCTATTTTGATCACCGGTACAGTACATCCGAATCCATGGATCTTATCCATACAATTGAAAGCCTCGTCCGAAAAAATTGCGCAATACAAGGGGAAAGCTATACAGGCAGAAAACATAGTCTAAATGCTAAACCAAACGCTCCATATTTGGGCAGGCAGAGTTTCCAAAAAATGTCTAATCTCAAAGGTAACTCAAAAAAATGCCAGTGATCCAAAAAAAATACGTAGCCAGCATCCTAATCATTAAATTTCGCATAAATCTGCATAGGAAAACATAGCCATTCAAAAAAACCGAACAATCGAGACCGACCAAAAACGAGGCCGACTCGATACCTTCACCCGCATCAAAAATTCTCCAATCAATTGGAAAAGAAACAGAATCAGAAATTAGCATGATCTTCACACATAAACTGGCTGCGCCAAAACGATGAAAAGAATGAATGCCACAAAGAAAATTAAAAGATGCACGCTTCACAAGCGTATATGATTAAGCAGAAGAATAAATATCGAGACAAAAAAACTTTCGACAAAAACTTTCCACACGTCTTTGAAATATGAACAGGCTCAAAAGATTGTCTTTTAAATAGCTTCTGCTTCAAAAAGTTTGAATCACTCAAGAGAATAAATGCAATCCTATCTACGGGACCCTTGTACGTGTACTTACCGCGTTTCTTGTCGAATTATCTCCTCAGAACTGATCTGAACGTCCCATCCAAGGCGTCGTCCATTGAATGCGATCCGGAATGACCCTGTTCGTCTTCGGCCACGTGTAATGCGTTGATATTCGTATCATCGTCATCGTCTGCTTCGTCATCGTCGTCGTCCGAATCTTCGTCGGCTTCATCGTCGTCTGGATCCGAAGTTTCTTGCCGTTGATCCTCGTTTACCTCCCGTTTCATCTGCAGCTGCTGGACCATGGCGTTGGTATGCGTCAATTCGTGCGAGGCTTGGCCGGATTTCTGTCGAAACGCCTTGCTGCAGAATTTGCACACGTACGGTTTGATTCCGGTATGGATTCGCTCGTGTTGATCCAAATGCGACTTTTGCTTGAAATTTCGGATGCAAAATCGGCACTGATACGGTCGAGAATCGGTGTGAATGCGTAGATGTTGCACCAGCGATGTCTGAAAACGATGATAGCATGTATATCAAAATTGATACATATTCACACAAGGCTTACCTTTTGACGAAATCGTCGTCCGCAATGCGGACAATCGAACGGGCGTTGACGTACGCACGATTCTTGATGTACTTCGGCTTCTTGAGCTTCCAAAAACTTCTTGGGGCAATAAGGGCATCCATGATTTCCGCTCCCTCTCGGACCTCGTCCACCGTTTCCGATACGTCTTCTTGCGCCTCGATTCGACGTTACTTTTGACGAAGACGGTTCAGTTCGTATTAATCCGGCACCATCGCAATTGCCATCACTGTCGTCCAATTCTAATTTCGGTTTCTTCAATGCGGAACAGCCGGGGATCGTTTCCGATTTCAGGCAATGGAGCACATTGGCCACGTCGTCGTCGATGTTCGGTTTCCGATCATTCTCGTCCTCGAAGTTCTTGCCATTTTGACGAATCTTCAAATCGGTTGGAGCAGGGCCGAATACGGGTTGCGACGTAATTGTACTGTCGTTCAATACGGCCGTCGCTGAAGACGACGCTTCCGTCGTAGAATTTCCAATCGATGATGATGTGGCGTTGTAATTTCCAACCGGCGGCATTTGACGGGAGAAAATACTTTGCAAATTGAACGACGATGCCGCTGTCGTTGAGAATGGGTTGTGATTCGATTCTGGCGACGTCATGGACGACATTTGTGCGGAGCAATGTCCTCCGGCGGCCATAGCTGCGGCGGCGAACGCTGGGAAATTATAATGACCATACGCATGATGATATTGAGCAGCTGCTGTGTTCGATGTCGACGGAGCCGATAATAATTGATATCCTTGATGAGAATATAAACTTCCAGCCGCCGATTGTTGTTGATGCTGAGGCGAGCAATGGAATAAATCCAATAAAAAGTCATTCCCACCATTCCCGCCGCCGTTTCCAATAAAATGCGGCGCCGGTCGACGAGGTTGAAATGACGAATGCGAATTATTATCGTGACGCGTATTCAAATCACTGCTATCGTTATTCGTTAATAATCCTCCGCTCGTAATATTGTGATATCCTGGATGACCATTGCCGGAACGTTCGTTTTGCTGCCGTTTCATAATATCCGGCCGGGAATTTTAAGTATTGCAAATAATGGCTTGAAGCTTTCCGAGAAATTGCACAGTTCATTATCCGTTCACGAAATGAGGATCGTCCATTTAACGCCGTTCGTCCAGATTTAATCTTTACGAACGGCCAGGGCATCAGCTGATTTTACACCTGAAATGCAACGGTTGCACAGTTTTCAGGGATTTTTGTAAAATTCACCAGGAATCAATTCCTGGATTATGCACTAGCTAGTTCATAGCTGATCGCCTCCCTCATTATAATATTTGAAATTAGCTAACATCTCATTTGCATCAAAGCAAAATATCCCAAACATCATCGACCATCATTCGATTTCGATCGAGAAAATAAAAATAAATTTTCGCATTTTTGCAGAATTTCCTGCCAGTCGCAACACATCGATGCAGAATTGATATAAGCACACGCGAAAGTTGTCTGCTAGTCCGCGGGCTTCTCCCCAAATTCTCGGATTTCATCAAAATTCCTTCAATTTTGTAAAATTAGTCGTAAATTTCAATCATGAAAGAGAAACCGGCAATTCCGCCTCGTCCTTCAACGCAGCAAAATGCAGGCGTAACCGAGAAATCGGCTTCCGGGCGTCCGCTTCAACGTAAATTGGTTTATTTAATTTTATTGACCAAATTAATAGAAATTCTCAATTTCAGTGGCATGGTCGGCGTTGAATGGCGATTATCCGAAACGAGAATCATTCACCAACGAGAAGGATTTCAATTCGTTTTGCAATTATTACAACGTATTGAGGGCAATTTATCGTCGACCAGCTCAGAAACGAAAGGAAGATGAAATAAAGGAATTATTGCAAGAATCGAAGTAAGTCTCGAGAGATAATCTTTGATCATCATTAGATTGTGCTAATGCATGCAAGCCATGCATAATTAGCAATAATTAATGCCATTTTAGGATTTCGGCGGATGTTAGTCACGAAATTCTGGATTTATTACGCGGTAATGAATCGATGCAAGTGGAACGTCGTCTAATCCACGAAAGACCACGGCTCGTGAGCATTGTCGATATTCAGTGGCGTATTTCAGTGGCGATTTCCACAAGGTAAGCATTGGATTTTTCAATTTCTGCTAAGTCATCTCGGAAATTCGTATTTCAGCTTCGTTTCCCGTGCATTGACGCCGTACGTTCAATTACTGTTGAAGCTATCCGATGGTCGATTGGTCGAAGTGGAAATGAATTTGCAAAAGTTTCATCAACTCCGTCATACGGTTGCGTCAATTCTGAAAGAAATGCAATTATTAGAAGCGTTGCCTGTGATGCAGAAATGATCCCCTGGTTTGTACTTTGTCACTTTCCAATTTCTCATCTTGATACATTTGATTATCATTAAAGTAAATCACGATCTTTCTGATTGTGGCCTCTGATTGACACCAGTATAATCTGTGATACTTCGATCTTATTGATTGAATCGTGATCATCTGTGTCATCTGGTTTTAGGAAAATGTCGTTCACCATGGATTGGGTGCCGCTTGGATCAAGGAATTTCCAGTAAGCAGGCTATTGTATTTACATTATGATCATAAGAATTCTTTCAGGAAATTCAAAGCCTACGATATGAAGTGGATCGGATCAGTCTCGTTGGATCACGTGACGATTGCGATTGCTCCTTTCGGTGGTCATATAGGTATGATTGGGATCAGCATTGCAATGTTGATCAGGACATTGCATTTCAGCATTGGTCAATAATCTGGACGACAACGGTGCCCCTCGGAAGCAATTTATGATCCTGTTTTACACTGCTTCCGGCCAGCTGGTTGGCAAAAATCAGGTATGACTTGTATTATGTTCAAAGATATCGATGTTAATACACTGATCTTTCAGTGGAAGAATGGCGAGCTTCTCCATATCGGTTGGACATGTACGGAAGAGTTGGTCTGCATTCAAAACGATGGTCGAGCGTTTATTTATTCATTATTCGGTGTTGAGCGAGAATCCAGACGGTTCTCCATGGGACAGGTAAGCGGCCATGATTGTGATGACTGATGCGATCTGATAGCATCGATTTCAGGAAGCTCAAGAGATGAAAATCATCGAATGTCAAATGTTCGATAGCTACAGTGGTACTGGCATCGCCGTGATGACGTCAGCGTTCCGTTTTTTCGTCATCAACAACGCGGATGAACCGAAACTTTGGAGAGCGGCGGAGATTCAAGGTAAATATATGCCTTTTGCTTTGATAATTTCTATACTGCATTTCTTTCAGGGAAGACCCATTCGAAACCCAATGCGTGGACGGTCATCAGTAAAGAGCGTCAGACGAAAATTCTCGCCGTTTATGGAGCGGAGATGTATTTCTTGGGACAAGGGCAAGCGGCCGAACTGATAGTAAGTCATTTAATCAACGAAGCCAGGTTTGCACCTAATTCGCCATTCTTTCAGGTTCCGGCATTTACGACACCAGTCAAGCAATATTTATTCGTTTCCTTATCACCGGACAAAGAATCGTTGGCGTTTTTATCCGAAAACGGCGTGGTCCAAGTTGGAGCCAGCGATTTGAGACGGTCCGTATGCGAATGCGATAGCGGTTTTCGTGGATCGGCTAATGATGATCGGCTACAGTTCATTTGGTGCGGCAATGATGCGGTTGCGTTGGTTCAAGATGGAAACTGCGTCAATTTAGTTGGATTGGAAGGCGATACTATGGAGTAAGCGATTTTTAGCTTTTCTATCATGAGATGAAACACGCCTCTTTTCAGATTCGCTTTCGACAGTACCATTGGCGTCGTGACCGAAGTGGATGGTATCCGAATTGCATCAGTTGAGGCGAATGAATTCTTGGGAGCTGTGTCACGTAAGTGATGTAATCATGCAATTCAGCTTCATACTGAATGCTGCCTTCCTTGCAGAAGTCACTCAAGACATCTGCAGCGTTGGATCGATGTCCCATTCAGCATTGCTATTCGAAGCGAGCAAAGAATACGCGGTATGCATATGTTGCTTTCTCTTGGCTGGCTCAAAATCAAAATTACTTTCAGAATAAGAGCTACAAATCGTACGATTATTTGCGGATGATCGAAACCCAATTACCCGAGGCCGTGAAAGAATGCATCGAAGCAGCCGCTCATGAATATGATTCGGAGAAGCAAAAGATGCTTTTGGAAGTAAGCTTTGCTTTTTGAATTGGAAGGATAGTATTGACGTTTCAATTGTTGCAGGCTGCATCGTTCGGAAAGACATTTTGCACGGATATGGATCCGGATATCTTCGTGCGCGTGTGTCGCGAATTACGAGTTCTGAACGCATTACGAGATCGATTGATGGCCATGCCGTTGACGTATGCTCAGTAAGTTGGATTTGGAATTGCAATTTGGGACATTCATGGTCGTCTTCTTTCAGGTTTACCGCATTGACCCAACGCGTTTTGATCGACCGCCTGATCGCAAGAAATCAATGGCCAATGTCGATATCAGCCTGCGAATATTTACGTATCGATCCAGCGGAAGGCGTCCAACGCGTGGTGGCGCATTGGGCGCTTCGGAAATTGCATACGCCTCGACTCGGCGCCAACGTGGACGACGAACGCCTGCTAGCCAAACAAATCTGCGATAAATTCGCCAAATTCCCTGGTATTTCGTACGCGGATATTGCGGAGAAAGCGGCCGATTGTGGAAGAAAGGAATTAGCCACGTTGCTATTGGAAAACGAGCCTCAATTGGTGCGTCAAGTCATCATGCTGATGAAATTGAATCGGAACGAGAAAGCTCTGTTGAAAGCCACGGAAAGCGGGGATTCAGATTTGAGTAAACGTTTATACTTAGCGTTTAGAAAACTGGCTAAATGGCGTTTCTCTTTCAGTTTATACGGTCATTCTGCACTTGCGAAAAACGATGGAGAAGAAAGGAGATCTGGAATTGATATTGCGCAATTTCCCAACCGCATTCACGCTGTACAAAAAGGTAAGCACCTGTTCGTGCAATGCGGTCGTCATCATCGTTGCAAATTCTGCCTTGGTTTTTCAGTACTGTGAAGTGGAGAATCCGCAATTATTGAAAGCATTGCATCGCCAAACGGACGATTTCGTATCGCAGGGTATATTCTGTTTGAAAGAGGCTGGAGATTCGACGGTAAGATGTTTACTATTTGCATATTTATCAGACTAAAACGCCAACTTTCAGGTGTTCGACGTCCGCGAGAAGATCGACAATTTGAAAGAAGCCGAGCAATGCTTTCGTCAAGCCAGGGACGATTTCGTCTGCTCCCAGATTGCTGATCATTCCAAATTGCTGACGTATCAAGCCAAGTTCGAAGAGCAATTCGGCGATGCGTTCACGGATCGTTCGTTGCGGGATACGATGATTTGGCTTATTGAACACAATCGACATTCGGAGGCCGAAGTATTGCGCAAGGAATTCAAATTGAACGATAAGCAGTAAGTTCTGTTCGTTAGATTTTTGGTAATCATTGATGAAAATATCTTTCAGATTCTGGTGGTGGAAAGTGGAAGCGTTGGCCAAAAGCGGACAATGGCACGAATTAGAAGCACTGGGCAAAAATCGGAAATCACCTATTGGATATTTGGCAAGTGCTGGATTTTTGCATGAAAGGAGCAGTAGAAAGGCAGATTTAGTCTAATTTTCTAAATCACACTGCCAGCATAGCATAGTTGTGCCGGATTATCATCATCACTGTAAAATGGCACTGGTTTTTAGCCATTCATCGAGGCGTGCATGCAACAAGAGCAATTGGACGAAGCGAGAAAATATTCGGCCAAGTTGAATGCGGATGAGAAAGTGAAAGGATTAATCAAAATGGAGTGAGCAATGTTGAATTTTATTCACCATTCTTTAATATCGTTGCTTTTGCAGGTTATTGGAAGAAGCTGCCAAGCTGGCGTTGGATCAAAAGGACGAATTCGGTTTGGACAGCGTATTGAAACGGTGCGGTCCACAGAACAGGGGCTTATCGGAACGCATTCACGAGATGAAAGCTCAATTGGCGGCGTCTGGAAGGAAGAAATGAGACACGCACCGAACACTGTCGGATCAGTTATCACTTGATCAAGGATGCCATGTCGATATGGGAATGATATATCATGAGGTTTGTTTCCTGTTCATTTATAATTATTGGAAACATGAGCATATTAAATTATTTAATTAAGCTCGGTTATATTGTACTTATGAAAAGGGACGTTATTTCCCTGGAGATATACGTTTAGAATGTGGAATATTTTCATGCCTTCATATATGTACTTGTACGGTCGTATTTCGAAACGGGGATTGGTGTCATTTGACATCCGGTAGACTGATTGGAGGGCTTGGCCGTTTTCAAATATCCATTATCATTCATGCGAAGCTTCCGTTTTGTCCCGAAGTGGAAAAAGATTGAACATCCTCAGCAGGGATACGCGTATATGCCTGCCTGGAAATGTGTAATTACGCCGACTTCATGGCAATCATTGCGCCCCGCGAGGGCCAGCTTTCTGCGCCAGTCCAGTTGCGCGAAATGCTTTCGAATTCCATCATAAAAATAGGGCCCGTATGCGTCATGTGCCCCACCCCTTGGATCAACGAGGCGTGATTCTTCCTTGGGTGGCCCTTTGATTCACGTGTATCCATAGCTAATTACAGTATGCTCCATTCGATTTGAATAGTTCTAAGCTAAAATTCCTCACCTACACTGGAGGAAGTGAAAAACCTCACCCACACCCCCCTTGTGAATGAGGGAAGGGGGAAAAAGCCTCATTACATGCTGTGCGAGATTCTTTTGATGAATTTTCTTCGTGTATGTAAATTTAGTAATAACAAAACATCGTCTGCTTATAAAACCGCTGCCCATATTCAAAAATCTCGAGTGAACGATCCGAGCGTGGATAATCTGAAAATGGATGATCCTGATCTGAATGGTCCGAATGCTTGATTCGAGAATGGATGATCCGAATATTGAACCCAGAATGGATGATCCGGATGATCCTGATCTGAATGGATCATCTTGATTCAAGAATGGATGATCCGAATATTGATCCCAAAATGGATGATGCGGATCCGGATAATCCCTCGGATCCGGATCTGGAAATGGAGTTGAATTATTTGAACGTTAGTTTCACATTATCCTGCGTCGTATTGGCGTTTTGCATATTGGGCGTTCTTACGAATCTCGTATCCACGATCATCTACAGTCATATATCCATGAGATCATCCATAAATGTCCTATTGACCGGATTATCCATAACGGATATGTGCTTATGCCTATGCGCCGTACCGACGTTCGTTATTCCGTCCATGTGTATTTATCATCATCCCGATCATATATTATGTACGGTCACGAAATACAGTACTTTGTACGTCTATCCGTTGACTACAGGTAGGATTGTTATGAGTAACTCATAACTCAAAACTTGAGTTTTCGGGGGTTGGAACTCACACTAAATTCAACTCAACTCAGAACCATTCCCAAAACTCGACTCGAAACTATTTTGAATTGGGTGGATAGCACGAGATTTCATGGGTATTTTGTGTCCACGGGCATATACAATGGCATTTTTTTCATGAAAATGGCAGGTTTTTTAAATATGAGCAGCTAAGTGACTGTACTAGCTTTTAGCTGAGATAACGACTGCTTATATAAATGATCAGGCGAAAAATTTATTCCCAAATTTACACTAATTCATCATTTTTAATGCAACATACCCAGTGGCGCACATAAGGAAAAATTTCGGGCAAGGCCAGGCAGTTTTTGAGAAGGGTCCCCCTTCTCTCAAAAAAATTGGCTCAGAGCCAAAAATTTAGCAAAGGGTCCTCCCTGTACCTTCTAAAAATTTCGGGCAATGCTACAGCCCCTGTGCTTGCCCCTTATGTGCGCCACTGATACCGGTCTTCTGGTGTGGTGTAGTAGTTAGCATTCTTGCTTTCTGCTCATCAGACCCAGGGTTCGAATCTCCCTGCCGGTATAAAGTTTGTGCGTATTTGGTGTCGCTGTTCCCTCGAGCGCTCCGTCAGGAGTTTCGAGCAGATGTAGATGAAACAAACAAACTCTTAACTCAAAACTTGACTTTTTGAATGTTTTTGGTTGAGTAACTCAACTCAACTCAAAAAAAGCCAACTTAATATAAAAGTCCTAAACTACAGGATGCCAAACGTGTTCGGTATGGACGTTCGTCGTGATCACGTTCGAACGTTGGATCGCCGTGTGTAAACCGTTCCGATCGCTCCGAGCGTCGACCGGACGTTCGATCCGCGCGTTAACATGCGTGCTGATCTTATCGATTTCCTATAATTTAGTGCGATTTTTCGAACACACGCAATCCGCATGGATTACTGTACATAACGAATCGGAAAATTGCAGTTTAAACGGGAATTTAGTGGAGGAATTATTGAGGAAAGATGAATATTATATGACTATATATTATTCGGGCATGTATTTGCTGACGCATTTCCTGATCCCGTTCACCGTGATGGCGTGCGTGAACGGGAAAATGATACATTGCATACACGAAGCGAGGAAACAGAGGCAGAAATTGAGTAGCCGCGAAATGAAAGAGCATCGTACGGCCATCATGATGGGCGCGTTGGTATTCGTATTCGTATGTTGTAATTCGTTAACGTTCGTCTTGAATTTCGCCGAACAATTGCATAAGGATTTATTCAAATATTCTTCGACGAAAATGCTCATGTTCACATTGAACGACGTGAGTAATTTACTCGTACTTTTACAAGCCAGTACCACCATATTCTTCTATTTAACGTGTAGTCAAAAGTATAGGCAATTATTCCTTTACTACGCCCTCAATATTTGCAATTGCGCCAAGAAAGGGCATAAGCCGAGATTCACGGTACGAATGTCCAATATGGCCAGTTGCCAATCGATGGCTAGCGGATGCCCGGTGGGCGGAGCTACGGGAAGGGCCAGAGCCAATAGTAGGCACGGAATAGGGCTCGAGAATCAATCGAATTCCGGCCTCCTGACTGACGAAATGAAATCTTTGATACCTGCGAAATTCCTAGCACCGCCTCCGTTCAATTATTAGCGTGGAAAAAAATCTGATCAGAATTATCCATTTCTCATCACTATCGATTTGACCACTTGATGCACAGTGATCAGTTATATGTAAATCGATGTATATCCATAACTCGGCTGCATAAATCGACAAAATCTTGACAAAATATAGGAAAAACCATTGCTATACAAAATATGGGGAAAATTCAAATTTTCAAATACTCTCAGAAAGCTAATTATTACGATGCATCCACGAAAATGACGTGTTCCCCTGATAAGAAAACCGTGCTGCTTCGAATAGCGTTGTCAGATTTTATTTATCACATGTATTTAAAAAGTTGATCAAAATTATCGATTTTCGATACAAGCGTGATGGATCGATTTCGACGACGCCAATCGATAGAGCGTGATCGATTATATCAGAGAATATGTCTACTTGTCGGTGATAGCTTTATTCAGTGTGAAATAACCCAATATCAAAGGTCATGTGCTAATAAAGGTTAAAATTTCGAATTCTTAAGTACGCGTGATTAATGAACGAAACACACATTTTCTGGACCACGTTGATATGCTGATTCCGAAAATCAGATTTGTATCATCGTACGATCGATATTTAGGGATTTGATCAAAATGATCAGTTTCTGATAGAGCCCTGATAGCTTGATTTCGACTTCACCAATCGATTTTCCGTGCTTGATTGTCCAGGAAAATATATTCATATGCCATGTTTAGCTTCACACTGTATAAATAATATCATGATCAATGATCCTGTATAAAGTATTGGCGAAATTCAATTTTTCAAATATGCACTGATACATTCAGAAAAAGAGCATGGTCGATTGTATAAGAAAACATCTCTACATGGCTCCAGTGTCTGCATTTCATACAAAATTTGTCATCAAAATATTATGTACTTGAGGAGAGGCAAATTTAAATTTTAAATTTTCGAATACATTCGATCGGTACGATAAAACCACATTTTCTGGGATAATTCGATACGCTGATTCCAATGGCGTGCTTATTTTTATCCCCGGATGCGTATTTAGAAAGTTGATAATTTATATCGATTTTTGACATATCGATTTCTAGTCAAAACGGTGATCAGTGCGAGATTCAGCATCGTCGATTGTACAAGAAAACCTGTTCTATTGACTTTGGATAGATTATGCAGCCTGATAAAATCAATAATGAAATATGCAGGGATACTGTAACCGCTGAAGTCCTTGAGCTATGCTGGTTGATGCGAAATATGCGATGTAAACATCGATTCTGAGAAAATTGACCACGCTGATTTCAATGGTTGTGTCAGTTTTACGTGAATATTGAATTTGGGAACCTTGATCGGTATCATCGATTTTTCAAAATATCGATTTTGCTGATCTTGACATGATCATGCATATTCCAGCGTTGAAATCAGATGTAAAACCGGCTTTTTTTTTGATGACTGCAAATGCAACCATTCAGGCATCTTATTCTGATTATCGATCACTGCAAATATGCAATACCCTAAAAAAGATTGCTATTTCTACCCAATTATTGGCCGGTCATCAAAAAATGGTCAAGGATTTTGATGTGAGCACGATTAGCATCACTTATGCGCGTCTTTTCCCCAAGCTTTCCCAAAATTCGATGCAAACCGAACACAAGTGTACGAAGAAGACCTCGGTTCATTCTCGTTACGAGTAGATTTTTTTCCACTGAATCTCCCTCAAGGCTAGCATTCGATTTCCTCCCATCGGGGGAAAAGTGTGCCAGAAAATTTCAAAGATGCTAGTTGAAGTTGGTTGAGGGGGGAACTAAACGAAGACATATTATGCAAAGCCTCGAGAGGGATGCCTTGCTTCTTCTTTTTTTTTTTTATGAAAATTCGATACATGCTCCCTCATCGTCTTCGGGATCAAACTCATAGTTCGTCGGATGTAATTGATATTTTTTTGAACTGGGCGCATTATGTTCAGTCGGCATAGAAATTTTGGACTATTGTGAAAAAGCAGTTGTCATTCATATCATTTGATGATTCTTTATCTCCCGAACATAATCCAGGTCATCCAATACTCAATTTCCAGTTGGAAACATTCACTCGTTTCCGGATTGGAATGTCAGTCCTCGCCTTTAGCCCGGCTCGGATCGGCTAGGGATTGAAGAGCCGAGGTCGGCTTCCATCCCCGAAGTCGATATCGAATCGACCACCCCCGTGGCCAGGTGTGCGAAAAAACTGGCCGCTTCGTATTTTAGATGTTCATCGAAATGGAAAACTGATTTCAGTCGGGACGTGACTAGTGAATTCACATTTCCATTAGCCTCCCCCCTCAGGTTCCTCTCATTCGTTCTGCCTCGGACCGGAAAGTGGAAGGCGCAATACAGCTCTACTTGGATTCGTTGAACTGATCGATGCAATCGATTGGCATGCGATCGCAGCGTAATTTTATGATCACCAGAATCGATTGGCATGTGATTGCGCAATGTACAGCGTAATTATCTGATCATCAGGATTAGCAATCGATTGGCTGATGCGATGTTCAGCATGTTGTAATCTAACCCGCATTGATATCGATTGATCAGTGTATCCGGCAACAATGAATTTCTGGTCATTCTTACTAAACGTGACTGATTATAGTGAAGATGATAATTTTTCTACTACAACCACTGAGTAAGTGATTTGTAGTCCTGGCTGAAAATTGCGAAATCCCCAGGCAGGCTGATTTCAGCCAAAATACATGCATTTTTTGAGACAATGATCCTGATTATCAGAATAAATATCGATTTTTACATAATCGATCACACTGTATCTCATGTTTCAATCCCCCAAAATCAAATTTCAATTTCACCGCTTTGCTTGACGCAATCACAAACTAATCAAGAATTCGGAGCCAGAGACGAAAACATCATTTCGTCTAATTTCGTGCCAGACAAAAGAGGCGTCTGCTAGGTTTCCTCAATTGGCAATTATTCGAGATTTATGAATTGACTTTTTATTGGTGATAAAAAGTCCGGGCTCCTACTGAACTGCTAAAAGCAGTGCTGCATTTTCCAAGTCTCGACACTGAATGGAGTGATTGATTTTTTCCTCTCAAAAAATCACCTGACCCCTAAAATTCGTGTGCAGACCATTTTTTACACAGTCTTCCTTGGACGGACCCTTGTCAAAGGTACTTGACAAAGATGAACGTCTTCTTAGCTTTCTTCGGAGAGGAAAACTGAAGAGCGAAATGTATCGACCAGTTTGTAGGACTTCCATTTGTATTGTTTCTGAGCAACAATCGTTTTTCCTTTGGATTCTGCCACAAAAGGGGGGCGGAATGAGAGAAGAGCCCATTCCGAAAGATGAATAAGCTAAAGCCATGTTTTCTGTACACGCTATTCTCGTGTTATTCTTGGTCATTGAAAAATGAGGTATTCGATTAGTCTATGATGAATCCAGGTCTGGGGCCAGTTGAAAGCATGTTTCCGGTAATGGAAATCTCGGATTCTCGAAAACACTCCTCCCCCATTGATCATGTCAACCTCGCGATTCACAGCTTTGTCTTTCTCATCAAAGCCCCCTTTTTAGTCATTCCTCTTCTCGTTTTTTTGAATGATTCTAGAGAGATTCATGCCTGTTCCTAAAGAAAGCTGCTAAAATTGAAGATTCCTGCCTGTCTTGAGGAAATTTCTAAATTCTACTTCCGATTGCTTGTCATAGGCCGTTCCAGATTCTTTTGGCGGGAGAAAAAGACTATATCAAAACGCACCTGCGTCGGAATTGGTCACTCGGGTGCGGCATGCTGACCAATGGCCACTCTATTCCTCACAGGCAGTTTCAACAACCCCATTCCACGAATGATATAGTCCTTTTTTCCCCGCTCATAGCGTGGATTCTATTGACCTCGGATTCACGCATGAACGAGTGAAGAAAGATCGACCAATGTTAGCCCGCAGAAAATTCCCACGCGATTTTTCCGCCTAGGATGATTGGAAGGTCGACGAAGTTTGCTTTCTGATAACTAATCAATCCTGAATCCCAATGGAATTTTACCCCCGAAAACCTATTACGTAACGCAAAAGGAAAGAACCTGCTAGGAAAGATGCCATTTTTAGAGGTTGGCTGTATTTGAGATA
>JAQIWJ010000253.1:0-26557 GCA_034695185.1 Discolaimus major
CAGTTCGGCCAGATTCGCCTGCGCTTCGTTGGCTCGTTGTTTCAGCAAATCCGCCGTTTGACCCAATTGTTCTTGGTGGCGTTTTCCCAACGTCACCGGATCCACAGCCGCCGCCATTCTTCCTTTTCTTTGATCACACGCACGACGACGACGACGAAGATTCGAGAATTTCAAATTCACCACAATTCAAAAGACACGACCGCACGACGAACGTTCACGATTCACAATGAGTGATCGAAAAATTTTCCGATCGACCGGTGGAGAGAACGGAAATGAGAAATCGTACGCAAACGGAGGCGAGGAAAAAATCACAATCACTTTACACTGAACACACGCACGCCGGCAGAACGAGGTGGCGTACTGTATTTTTCGAGTTGGCGGAGTTTTGTCATAAGCAGTTGAGATGCCGTCTGTGCGCATTCGATGTCTGCTAATCGCGCTCAAATTTCCAAAAATCGGAAAATCGATGAATTTGGAAGGAAAAGTGGTCCGGTTGGAAGAAGACCGGTTTTGGAAATGATGAGCTGCATTGAAAATAATTTGTCCCTATTTGACACCTTATTTACGTGAATCGTGACTTCGTATTGCGAATGAATAATCGGCGTTGTCCTATGACGGTACAAGTGGGATTACTCAAATAAGGTACGTGAATTTTTTTGTCTTTTTGCTTAGAATGCTGCTGGAATGCATTCAATCTTATGATTCCGCCTTCTCGTCGCGGTTTTGGTCTTCCGATTTCTGCCTTGTACCGGTTGTGTGGCAATGTATTCGATGGATGGCTGTTTGATCAGCGATGCTATGTAGGATTTTTGATAAAATTGGCGAGGACAACGATATGTCCACTAAGGCATGTTCTGCCTGGCCATTTTTGAAGCGGATTTTTACCCACCCATGTCCATCGTTCGTCTGAGCTATTCCAGTCCAGCCAATCAGGCTATTTGCCATTATTATTGATTCTCCGTTCGCGATGCCTGGTGTATCCAGCTATTTAGCATCTTTGTTAGGTTGGCTCGGGGAAATCGATTGATGGAGCCAATTGTGAGCGTAGGAGTTCGATTTTCTAATGCTTAGCTTTCAGTTAAGCTCATGCTAACGCAAATGTTTGCGTGGCTGGAGGCAGCTTTCTGTTCTGGCTTATGGACAGACTGTGCATATAGCCATGGCCGAGTGAGGACCAGGGAATCCATTATGGATATACCTGGAATAGTTTTATCTTTTTGCCTTTTTCTTTCGTTGGGGGATAGAATGGATATGTATTGTTGTAGTTTTGGCTGACGTGACACTTGCATGGAAGTTTTTCGAGACACCAGGCGAGGCGATTGTACGTCATTTTCTTTTTCAAGAAGAAAGAGCAGAGCCTGAAGTAGAAACCGCTCTGGAATTGACGTCTATTGATTTGGCTATATCGACGTGAAAAACGGAAGTGCATGGAATAGGCGAGGGAGGGGAGAGGGAAAAGGCTGAAGGATGCTGAATGCCGGTGCCACCGTTGTCGTCTCGCACGTCTAGCCTCGATATCCCCGCCGTTTCGCGGATATAGTAGAAGAGGAGGGCGTAGGGAAAATGCCTAGCTTGAGGTGCGGGGTCGTTTCTAAGCATTCGGAGCTAAAGGCGTCGTTGATGCTTTACATACGCGCCACAGCTAGCTTTATGACGAGGGAGAGTGCGAATGAGGTGAAAGAGAACTACCCTATGCGTTCGTCGTAGCGTTTGGACGTTCCGTTCTGCTTGCTTTTCCCGCCCATGATTATTGCTGAAGATTTTTTCAACAGTCTCTATGACTACGTGAAGCGGGTTTCACTCAATAAGCCGTTCTTTTGTTTCCCGGGGGCATTATTGGCCCGTATGCAGCTTCTAATGTCGTGGAGAAGCGTTGACCATAGTATCTTCTGCTCATTCGATAGAACTGAGGGAAATAGGGCGTGATATATCTTGATCAAACGCAGCGTCATCTTTTTCTGGCTTTCATTATGATGACGTGCATTGTTCTGACCTTGGTGCAATGTTTAGTGCGGAATATTTGGCTAAATTTAGTACCTGTCGTTCGTGGGAAGCTGTGAGAATGTTAATCGACGTTTCCGCTTGCCCTCGTTTCATCAAATTCGCGTGGTTAGGTCGTATGAAGTCTACGGGGGTGTTAAGAAGGTGGTTCGAGTTCTTTTTGGTTTTGCGTCCCCCATACCAGCTATATATGGTGCGTAATAAACACCATCAGATACAGGAAAGAAGGGCAGATAAAACGTACACAGGGGATATTGAATTTTCCCTCTCCTTCGAAACATCGATATTCGCGTCAGTCTTTCTCTTGGCTGACCGAGTTGTGTGTAACCGCATCATGTGCAAGCTGAGTGTAAAACGTCTTACGCATAATGTTAGAATGGCTTCATCATCCAGCTTCGCGTGGATGCTCGTTCTGTGACCCTATTATTATTTTCGTCCGTTAAATTCATGTTGTAATTTCGAATTAGCTTGATATGTAAGCTTGTGTAAAAATCATGGGATCCGGGGATGTTGACAGACAGGCGTTCGGCAGCTTTTGAGGAGCAGCTGCTTTGGCTTTATCGCGTGCATCGACGACGCATTTCACTTCTTCAACAAAAGCTGCAGCTTGAAAAGTTGGTTTCTAAGTCTTTACTTTCAGGGCATACAGTGAATCGAATTGAGGACGAGCCAACCGGCCAGGTATATTATATTCTCGTCGAATCCGAGCGGTCTAACGAGGCGACAAAGAGGACCGAAACAAAAGTTGAACAGTTGACATTTTGGCCCCGCCGTGGTGGATTGGAGCGCAGTGCAAGGACGATTTTCGACCGACGTTGGAACGAGGCGAATATTTTATTGCATTTTTACTGAATTCGTCATCCCTCCCCACCCATGTGGTTTGAAAAGTCGTCGTTCCCGTGGTAGATTGATCAGAAGTTGTGAGAATTTATTACTGCTCAATAATGGCATCACGTCGAAATCAACCTGAAGACGTCGTACGAGATGAACGTGCAATGCGCCAGAATGGACCTGTCGTCGACGAAGGAGCAATTAGAGGTGAGTACTTCTTGGCAGAATGCTTGAGAAGGGTGGATACTTTTTTGGTACACATGCATGCGCCTCCTTGAGTGGCGTACTTGTTTGCGGAGGCAGCAGGCTTTAGCAGTAGCTGATTTGTTAGTCTTGACGCTGCGACCAAAAATTGGAGAATCAAAGCAGTTTATTCATGAGATAAGGTCATTGATATCAGATTACTAATGTCGCCTATTTTCAGCGCATCACGTCGACACGTTATGGCTCGGTACTGGCGTGCATATGCCAGTCCATTCGAATGGTCCTCACCGGCACAATCGTCGTCGCCGCCATCGACGTCCTCGCGATGGGTCCACGAAACAGGAGCCGGTGGAAACAGAAGCCGACAAAAAGCGGCTGCTCCGTAAGTTTGCAAATTTGCTGATTGTCGCAATTTTAATGCTGTCCTAATTTTCAGCTCCTGCACAGCGTGTTCAGTTTCTGCTGGCTCAAGACGACGTTTTGGGAATGGAAACCGGCGAAGCGCAAATGGAAGCGCATCGCATCTTTTCGGAAATGGTGGAATTACATGGAACAGACGCTAATCAAGAATGGCGAGAGACAGCAAGGTAAATGGCAATGTTTTTCTTGACCCTTGCTGAAGTTTATGCAAGTGCTTTCGTTTTTTTCAGATGGGTAAAATTCGAGGAGGACGTCGAGGAAGGCGGCAATCGATGGTCGAAACCCCACGTGGCCACATTATCGTTGCATTCATTATTCGAGCTGCGTTCGTGCATCATGAACGGAGGAGTTATGCTGGATATGGAAGCCAGCGATTTTCCTCAGGTTGTGGGTATGCTGAGTGGTTTATTATCAAGTGCACAGTATTCAGCAGTAGGTTTGGTTTGCAGATATTATGTTGGACAAAATGATCGCTGCTAAGCACATCGAGGAAAATCAACGCGAATCAATACGAGAAGCTCTCATGCGCAAGCATACGCATCAATACGAGCACGCCAAATCGGGCGGAAAAGAGAAAGACGCCAACATCCATTCGGGTCAGAGCTTCTTGCAAACCGTCCGATCGATAGCAGATATTGGACGTTCATTCTCCCACGCCAAGAATCTTCAACAACACGAAGCAGCGGCTGCGGCTGCGGCAGCAAATTTGCCACCGGGACAACAACCAGGCGGTAGCTCTGCACCTACATTTTCTGGACGTAAGTGGTTTTCTGAAGTGTTGTGCGGGATTAATCTGGCACTCCTCGCGTTTCAGATACGCAGCTGATGAAGCAAGACTCGGTACCGCATGGCGGCCCGGCGGCATCGGCGAATCAGTTACTGTTGCCGAAAGTCAGTTCGTTGCCCAAGGATATGGTTCGCGAGTCGAGTACAGCCGACGCGACGAAGGTGAGCTTATTTGCTTATTGGCATTTTGGCTGCATGCTTAGCCGAGGAGCTGCCGTTTACTGATGAGTTGTTTTGAAGCAATCCAAATCTTGTTTGGTGTATATGAAATTCAGCAAACAGAAAACGTCAGCTTCTCAAGATGATTGCTTTTGCAATATTCACCGCTTCTTGATGTCTGAAGTGCCACTAAGAAGTGGAATATTTACGGCTTCTTTGCCGTGCCGCACCCCTTTGTGGCAGCATGCTTTGATTTCCTTGCACTTTCCTCTTTTATTTACTATTATCACTGTATTTATATTCCCTCATTTATGATGGTATCCTTTTTCGTAGTGTTCGAACGATAGCGGTAAAGCGGATTCGTTCAATAACGCTCGTCGAATTGCGTCCAGCCCATCGATGCATGCGTTAAAGGTGGGTCATGTTGTGAGTAGTTGTTTGAATGCATTGTGAATTCCTTGCACGGATTTCATCACATGCCTGTGAGTAATGCAGTGTTTATTCTTTGTGCGCTCGATGGCACATCATTGACATCCTCTAAATTTTTAGGGGAATCAACATTTCTTCAAAAAATTACCGCCCGGCGCAGAAGCATCCAACGTTCTTATTGGCATGGTGGAATTTCTCGAACATCACGTATCCGCATTTATTCGCTTGAAGAACGCACAATTCCTTGGCAATTTGACGGAGGTAAATATTTTGTTAGCTTGATTATGTTCGCTGTTAACAACGAACTTATTTCAGGTGCCAGTGCCAACGCGTTTCATATTCATATTACTTGGCCCGGCTGATCATGGACCTCAATTCAGAGAAATCGGACGCGCAATTGCTACTTTGATGTCTGATGAAGTATGGTTTTCGATTTGGCTCTTCCAGTGGCTAACAAACATTCGTTTTATTTCAGGTATTTCATGAAGTTGCTTACAAAGCGCAAAATCGCAACGACCTTTTGGATGGCGTTGACGAATTCCTCGATCAAGTAACGGTTTTGCCTCCAGGTATGTTTTGCTTTATTTCATCATCCATTTGAATGGGTGACGTGAAATATTTCTTCAGGTGAATGGGATCCGAATATTCGCATCGAGCCGCCTACCTCAATACCGTCACAAGTAAGATGCATTTGCATTAGTCTAGATCTCGATTCTGATGATTTCCGATTTGTAGGAAAAGCGAAAGCTGGCGCCTGAGCAACCGAAATTGACGACTGAAGAAGCCCATGCGTTGGAAGAGGACGAAGGTCATGGAATGGATCCAGCTTTGCGACGAACTGGCAGGTAACAAGTTCCTTTGGCTTGTCATTGGTTGGCTACAACTAAGACCTGTTTCAGGTTATTCGGCGGTTTGATCGCTGATATTAAACGCAAGGCTCCATGGTTTCCAAGTGATGTCAAGGTAAAATTTGCTTTAGTTGCATGTTCGCTTATCAACGGGTATTTCATTTCAGGACGCGTTGAATCTGCAGTGTCTGGCGGCGTTTATGTTCATGTATTTCGCGATGCTGGCACCGATCGTAACGTTTGGCGGTTTATTGGACGAAGCAACAGAAAAACACATGGTAAGCATCTTTTTTCCTGGGTAGCTGATGATGGTCAATCAGATCATGCAGTTTTCAGGGCATTGTCGAGAATCTCCTTAGCGGTGCCATTTGTGGCGGTCTTTACCACATATTTTCTGGACAACCGTTGACAATGATTGGAGCAACCGGACCGGTACTCGTCTTTGAGAAGATTATATTCGACTTATGCAAGTAAGCGACGAATTCCAGCTAGGAATTCATTGTGTATGACCTGTGTTCTGGTTTCAGGAAAGCTGGAATCCAATATCTGGTATTCCGCCTTTGGATTAATCTGTTTAGCGCCATTATTTTGGTGATTATGGTTGCGACCGATGCGTCAGCCTTGGTCTCGTACATCACACGCTTCACGGAAGAAAGTTTCGCCGCCTTGATTTCGTTCATCTTCATCTACGAATCAATCGTGAAGCTCACCAAGATATTATCAGACCGCAGAATAATCGAATGGCGACATGTAAGTGCAGTTTCGTTGCGTCTTGCTTGGCGCATTTCCTGCCCAGATGGGTCAGGATTTTCATTTCAGGATGCCATTAACGCGTCGACGGTTGTTTACGATTGCCAATGCGCGATCGGTCCGAATCTTCACCCGACCATTGGGAACGACTTCTACAACAAGACGCACGATGTATTCTACGATTCCGTCTATTCTGCCAAATTAATCGAGACGGCGGAAAAGAAGAAATGGACGTTGGACGGATGGGTGAACAAGACGACGTTATTGGACAACACCACGTGGTACGACGTGAACTGGGACCGAATTCCGTACGAATATTGCGCACCAGCTTCTGGACATTTAACCGGCGACTGCTACCATATGTACGACGTATTCCTGCTATCGCTCATCCTGGCCATTGGTACGTTCACCATCGCCATGACGTTGAAATTATGTCGCAACAGCAGCTATTTCCCGTCAAAGGTAAGATGTTTTGCGATTATCTCATGAGATTGCTATCTAAATTCGGTTATGTTTTTAGGTGCGAGAATTGCTGAGCGATTTCGCCGTAATCATCGCCATCGTAATCATGGTATTCGTGGATTTCATGTTCAAACTGGCGACTCCGAAACTGAACGTCCCGGATATTATCAGAGTAAGGGCGGATGTTTCTATGCTTGCCTGATTACATATCTCCTCTCCTCCTTGCAGCCGACGTTGCCTTCGCGTACGTCATGGTTCATCTCTCCATTCGAGAATCAGTGGTGGACGGTTCCGTTGGCATTGATACCGGCGCTTCTGATGTGCATTCTGCTATTTATGGATCAGCAGATCACGGTCGTCATCGTCAATCGAAAGGAGAATAAACTGAAGAAAGGCTGCGGCTACCATCTGGATTTATTCATTCTGGCTCTACTGGTCGGAATGACCGGTTTCTTCGGGCTTCCGATATTCGTGGCCGCCACTGTCATGTCATTGAGCCACGTGAATGCTCTGCGCGTGGAATCCGAATGCAGAGCTCCCGGAGAGAAGCCAGCATTCATCGGTGTGAGGTAAGCTCTTGGATTCTTTTGATAGATTATTTATGATAAGACCATATTTTTTAGGGAGCAACGTATGACGGGTTTTATGGTTTTCGTGCTCATCGGTGTGTCGGTGACCATGACGAAAGTACTGCAGGTATGAATTCGCTTATTCTGATTAGCTTGAAAGTAATATCGGCTTTTATTTCAGGCTATTCCAATGCCAGTGTTGTACGGCGTATTTCTCTACATGGGCATTTCGTCATTACGCGGAGTTCAGGTTAGTAGATTTTGATTCCTGATTGGAACCACGGTCTCCAGAATGCCGTGTTTATTTCAGATGATGGATCGTTTATTTCTCCTATTCATGCCATTGAAATATCAACCGGATTTGGTTTATTTGCGTCACGTGCCCATCAAACGCGTGCATTTGTTCACGTTGTTCCAACTCGGCTGTTTCGTGGTCTTATGCGTCATCAAAGAAATCAAGATAACGTCCATTGTTTTCCCATTGATGGTAAGAGGATGTAGCCTTTGTGTTATGGGTCTACTAATCCTGATTTCCATAATTTCAGTTGGTGATCATGGTCGGCGTACGCAAATTGATGGAATACGTCTTCACGGAACGGGAGCTCAAATATTTGGACGACAAGATGCCAGAAATTACGTTGCGCAAAAAAGAAGATGCAAAGAAGAAGAAAGAAAAAATCGAACAAGAGCAACGTGCTGTCGAGGTGAGCTGTGAGAGCATATAAAACATGCCCTTTTACATTACATTTCTTATAGGAACCACCTGGTCCGAAATTCTCCACCGTTCGTACGGAAGCGAATCTTCACATTCCACTGGCGTCTGGTAACGTGATGAAAATTCCGCTCAGCAGCATCGCCGACGAAACCGCAGGCGGTGGTCAAGAAGGATCGGCACCCGGTCACGGTCAAGTCCACAAGCCGCCGCCGTTGAATCTCTCGGAGGAACTGAACAAAACGGGCCTCTGGAAGCATATTGAATCCGAATCGTCGTTTGCCCATAAAGACGATCCTGAACGCGGTCATCAACCGTCTCATCATCATCACAAGTAAGCAATAAACTCTTATCAGCAAAGCCGGTCTGCTCATGATCCCCGTTTTTCAGACAAGACGCCTCGTTTGGCAAGAAGAGTTCAGGAAGCAATTTGGCCGGCAGCGGCTCAGCTCACGGTAGATCACCGCCGGCAATCGACGCGGACGACGATTTCGAACCGATCACCATTAAAATCGATCGTGCCAGTCCATTAACGGATCGCGGCGGTGACAGTGCAGCGAATCGCACCGAAACTCAGCCGTTATTGGGCGATATGAAATCAGCGTCGGATTCGAAGGACGAAAAACAAGAATCCTCCGTCTAGGCGTGTAATGCGGATGCAAAATATTTAGTCGGAAGTAAGCTGGTTTTTTCCTAGCTTTTGGTTGGTTTTTTTGATGCGAGACTTCTGTTGTTTCATTCAATTGTGCAGCGATATTTGAAGTGATTTTTTTCCCGTCGCATACACGTTGAGCGAATGCTTTTTTAAGCGTGAGATGAGTTTTATTTAGGGTGCAATTAATTTTCCTGTTAGGACCCCCGTCTTTACTGATAACGATTCGGCTCACATTTGTTTCTTCTTTTTTTTCGTCTCTTCTCCCGTGATAATTTTTTCGTCAATCCATGCACCCAATGGGTGTCGTTTATTCATGTATTCCCTCGCGTGATTTTTTGTTTTTTTTTGATTAGATTCCGGTGAAATATTATATACGATCGGATCAGCTAATCTAAATTTAATAGGCGATATTTGAGATCGGGTGCCATTGAAATTGATATTTGGCTTTTGTACGCTTTACAATTTCTGAATATCAGTCGGTTTTTTTTTCACGCCATTATTTTTTGTTCAACACGCCACGTAGTATGTGACTTTTGGAAATTGTTACGTATCTGATAAAAAGCACTATTTGATACGCCTGTATTCGCTATTGCAAAATCGTACCGATCACAGAAAATATACACGCCGGCGAGAAATTGATGAAATATCGATCAAAATCGATTGCGTATCACTTATCCGGGCGGCCAATTCAATTGTCGTCCACCGAGAACGTGTAGATGTAAATGATAAACGCTTTGGCATCCGTGACGACCATTATTGATCACGACTCTATATCCGTCTTTGAGGCCCAGTTGATCAGCGCATCGTTTGGCCGTCAGCAAGAGTTTTCCCAATAGCTGAAAAACGAGATCGTTTTTAGTTCGATTATTGAACTAACATTTGGAGAATTTGAACAACATGCAATGCTGCTATGCATGCTCCAGCTGATCATGCAGATCGATTTGCGAATCGCAAAATAGATTTGCATATAATATGGCAATTCAGGCGAATATCAGCTGCATATTTCAAAATGCGCCCAAAATAAATGATACTAACCTCGGCATCCTCATCGCCAGCCGCTGATATCGACGGAATCGGATTCTTGGGTAATACGAGAAAATGCGTCGGTGCTTGAGGATTGACGTCGTGAAATGCGAATGCCTGAAATACAGATTTTAGAATTTTTTCAAAAATTCTGCACTATTCGTGTAAACGCATTTTCGCAAAAAATACCTGAAGGTTTTACTCGAGCAAAACCAGGATAATTAAAACCGGAAATCACCGGTTTTGCATACCGAAAACTGCACTTACATGGTCATCTTCATAAATTTTCTTGCAAGGAATTTCGCCACGAATAATTTTCCCAAATATCGTGTCCTCCGTCGGTTTGGCCGTTTGAGCTTTCTTAACTTCGTCCGAAGACATTGCAATAAACCTCGTTGAACAGATTGAACTTCTTCTTGTAATCCGGATTGAAGAAAATATTGGAGATATTTTTCCAATCAACATTTCTTTGATTTCCCAAAATCGACGATTTCTGGCCCAGATTTTTCTGATCAGCCATCACATCGCAACTTGCCTCGGACAGATTGATGTAAGTGGGCGTGGTAAAGCTGAGATTCGTTTAGCAAATTGTACCGCGAATTCAAAGTTGGCATCTCTTTCACATGCTACCGTAATCGTTAGAAATAAGACTGAATCTGAACCTTGCTCAATTCGGTGAATGTTGCTTGGGAAATTGCAAAATTTCGCTGGAAAATTGATTCATCGAAAATAATTCATTTTCCCATTCGTAATTTATCAAATTCATTAAAAAAATATGGCATCAGCCGCGGTTCCAGCGAAATTGAAAGCTATTGCGCATTATGTGAAAATAGCCTATGAATATGCTGATCGAGATCCAGCCGTATTTTATTGGAGTAAGCGCAATTTTAAGAATTTTTGAGAAATTCATTTCCTCATTGATTCCCATTCTTTCAGGCCTCCTTTACGGCGTTCAAAAAGGAATGCAAATCGATAAATCATCACCGGAATGCAAACAATATTTGATGCAGAATTTATCGCTTTTGGAACAGGTGAATCCTGTTTTTTGAGAATTTTTGTATAAAATTAGCTATTTCTTTTTGCGACCGCATTACGCTACTTTCAAAGTAGCCTGCGATTACAGCTAACCGATTTTAAATCGGATACCTAAAATTCTATTTTGCACAGTTGCAAAATCATTTTGATGGCTGAATTGTAATTTTTGACAAAAAATTAGTACCTACAAAACTTGTACCCGACATATATTAGCTAGCAGCGAAATTGCCATCCGAAATAGTTTCATACGGCGATCGTTTTTGATCATTTTTCCATCACGTATCGCGCGCGTATTTCGTTTTTCGTCGATTTTTTCACAACAATCCATTCGACGGTCGATCGCATCGGTTGAAATTGATTGCCGCGTTGACGGTGGTTTTTACCAATGCCATTTCCGCCGGCGTGACCATGATCGTGGTTCCGTCCGATTGAACGAACGGTTTCTTTTGATACAACGTGGTCATGTCCGTGTGCGGGCGACGTTCGATTCGACCGTACGTGAATCGTCCGCGATTACGTTGCCATTCGTACAAGAGAGCCAATAAAATGATGGCGAATATCGGACCGACGGTCGGATAATAATTGCTCAACCAACGAGCGAATAAGAGCATGAATCCGTAGATTAATACGATAATAGCCGATGGCAGGAATTGTCGATTAGTGATCAACGATCGTTCCATCGTGGATTTCGCCCCGTTTGTTCGTCCGTTTTTATTCGCCCAACATTTCGCGAATACTAGAAGAAACGACCTTGTTCGACGAACGGCGATTTTGAAGAATGGCCGAAGTGTGTGCGGTGCAAGTTTACACTGTACTTCTTGCCTGTGGCGTCTTTTCTCCGCTTGCGGTTTTAGCTAATTCTAATTAGCTGAAATTACCTTTTAGCTTAATTAGATAAATTTTGAGATGATTCATAATGTCATCGTATGGAGCAACGCTCCAAAGCGAATGCACATGCATTATTTTGATTTTCTTCAAATTTACGATAGTTCTCATTTTAGACGAAGACCAAGAATCGAGAGAACGAGGCGATTTCCAATGAAGTGGTCGCCAGTGCACACGTCGAAGAGGTCGCATTGAAATTGTTCACGTACGCGGATACCGAGGACAGGGCCAGCCGTTTCAATAAGTAAGAATATTCAGGTTTTTTTCAAATAAATTTTCTACATTCACTCTTTTTCAGGAATGTAGTGAAAGCTTTCTACACTGCGGGATATCTATTCGACGTTCTGGCCGTTTTCGGTGATGCGGATAGCCAGGTATACAATGTTTAGAGATCATGTTCATTTTGGATCTAACCACGATTATTTGCAGATCGTCCAACAGCAGAAGTATGCGAAATGGAAAGCGGCGTATATTCACAATTGCTTGAAGAATGGCGAGACTCCCATGCCTGGACCGGTTGGTGGCGAGGAAGGCTTCGGAGATGAATTCGGAGGTGAGCATGGTTTGCTCAAATATTGACAAGGTTTTCAAAGGATCCTGTTGCAGGTGAAGCTGCCGCCGCCGGTGGTGGTCAATATACGGATACCACATTTCCTGTACCGCCGTCATCAACGTTGAATCCGGCGCCAATGCCGACTTCGAATCCAATGCCATCGTCGGTTTCCGCACCAGCTATGCCAAGTGAGTACTGTATCCGTGCTTTGGCATGGATGACTGGTATACGTGTCCACATTGGAGAAAGGGTGGGTGTCCACAGAGGTCGGTATGAGGACGTATATACTTCCACAGTGCGGGGTAATCAGTGGAAGTACTCCCATCTCTGGACCCCCATACCAAATGTGGACACGTGCCAAAGGAATACCTGGATGCCCTGTGCACGCGAATTTGCGGAGACTGATGAGATTTCCTTTCAGCCAACACTGGCGGTGATTCCGGATTACAAACGGCCGATTTCATGAAAGCCCAAAAGCTGTGCAAGTACGCTATCAGCGCATTGGAATACGAGGACGCTCAAACGGCCGTGGAGAATCTGAAACAGGCGTTGGCGTTATTGCAAGTGTCCAGGAATTGAATCGATCATTCGAGATTGATACGATCATATTATTGTGATATAAATCAGAATCATTTCTATTCCGTAGGATATATGGAATGTTAGCCAATTGTATGAATATTTTGCTAGAATTTGCTTTTCTGATTTAAAAATTCCAGTGCAAATAAGTCTGATTTAGTGTTGAATGCCGATTACGGCTGTGAATATTTGGAATGTGTTCGAATTTCTGGATGGTATAATGTGAATCGATTGTTTCAGGATTGATCGAGAATGAATGCTGCCGTGTCGGAGGATCGGGAAGTGACGCCTGGATGTTATGGAAAGCAATTCACGAGGACGATGAGTAATCGAAGTGATAGTAAGTAAATTTTTGATTATTTCGATCATGAGCTTGTCCAGGCAATGATAAGTTCCTGATCCGAAATTGATAATCCCGTTCTCAATTCAGTCAGCGAAGAGAGTAAAGACGAGAATGCCGGTTTGGACAAGAAAGCGTCGAAAAGCGGAAAGAAGGATTCCCGTTACTACGCCCATATGGAAGGCGGATCGAGCGAAGAAGAATTGGTGGATACGAAGTAAGCGGAATTTTAATAATTCATCATCATCATACCGTGGCCTGGAGATGTTGACTGGGATGCTGGTTGCTCGTACCAGTCGTTCGCTATCTTCGGCCAATTTTCGGCGGTATGCAGCTTTTTCATCATTGCATACTGTACGCGTTTTAAATGCATGCTGGCGTTTCCGCCTGGTGAATGCGAAAACGATTACTCTCCGGTCTCGCATTACATGCGGGCAGAGGAAGATAGAGACGACCTGAACCTAGTCAGTCAACGCAGTGTCGTGTTCTCTCAGCACTTTGGAGGGGATGTGGATGTTTTTAACGACATACCAACCATACAGCTGATTACACCGATTTTGTTTACTTTGACGACGTCTGTCAAATTTTGAATTCTCCACTTTGCGAGGCATAATTCGCATGTGTAGTGGAGTTGTCCAAATTTGGAACGGTCCTTTGCTCATTGAAAAGAAGCCATGAAAAGCTGTATTAGCGGAGCATCTTCTACAGTTGATTTGTATGTGACTGTCGTTGCTGTTCAGTTTGCGAATTTTCTGCCCCTGCGGTCCTATGTGGAATCTGAGGATTGCTGTTCGCAATTCTTGCCCTGCTGTGAAGATGCATGCTTCGCTGCGTTATGCTGATACTAAACAATTCCATTTTTTCAGGTCAAAACATAAGAAATCCACCAAGGTATTCTCGAAATTGAAAGACAGAAGTAAAGAAGAGAAGAAAGAGGAGAAACACAAGTCGAAATCCAAATCGAAAAGTGGTACGAAGGAGGCGGCCGCATCCACGACAGCAACGTCTGTATCAACTGCTGCGTATTGTGGTCCAAGCAACGGTAAGCTGATCTGATTATTGTAAGGATAGCAAATTCACATGATTTACTTTCAGCTGCCCGACCAGTTTTCGGCGTTCCATTGGCGGAAGCGGTTCAGAATAGCCCCAGTCACGATGGTGTTCCGGTGCCGGTCGTATTTCGACTTTGCATCGAATATGTCACCGAACACGGTAAGATATTGTTTGGTCTCCTGATCATCCGTGACTAATTGGGTAGTGATTTCAGGTCTTCGCCTCGAGGGGATTTTTCGAAAATCAATCTCGAAATCCACACTGGACGAATTGAGATTCGAGGTCGATCACAGACGCGACCCGGTATTCTCGGATGCTTATGCGGCGGCGGCTTTATTGAAATTATTCCTACGAGAATTACCCGAACCCGTATTGACGTTCGAATTGGCGGTTGCATTCGAAAATGCGTTTGATAGTAAGTTGGAGAATCATAATTTGGAGATGGCGTTGATTACATTGATGGTTTTTCTAGCATGCAAGAACAAAGTGGAATTGCTGAGCCGATTGAGCGATTTGGTCGAACGACTGCCACCGTGCAATCGATCATTATTGGCTTATTTATTCGCTCATATGGAAGATGTCATGCAAATGGTAAGTGCTTTTTCTGTTTATTCCAGTTGATTGAATGTATTTTTCTTTCAGCATGATCACAACAAAATGGCGTTACCATGCGTTGGATTAGTATTGCAACCGACGTTGAATATCAGCCAACGTTTATTAGCCTGCTTTCTGGAACATTGGAAATTACTATTCGCAAAAATCACTATAAAAAGGTAAGCAAAATGAATGGATGATAGGATTATGTGTCTTCGGACTTTCGCCTTTGCGTCGGACTGTCCGGCGGTGCGGAAGGAGGAGGTTTCGTGGATTGTTCTTCGTTCTCCTGATGAAGTTGCGCTTGTGTGATTGGCTTCACTGAGCCTACGACGCGTACGGGCGGTTGGCCATTTTTGGCAACGCCATTCGTATCTCTGATGGTCATTTCCGTTTCCTCCGGAGGCTTGGATCGTCCGCTTTGGGCGGTTGATGTTGGTGAAACGGCACCGCGTTCGTTCTGCTTTCGTCTACGTTTTCTCATTATGAGAACGACGGTTAGGATGACCAGAATCGTGGCAACCGATGCCACTGAAGCCACGATGGCTATGACTATTCTCACTTTCTTCGAATCTTCGGACGTGGATGCGCTTTTGGATGCGGCCGCGTCAAGTGTTGTAGTTTGTACGGTAGCGGATACTGTCGTGCTGACGGTAGTTGTGGATTGGGTCTCCGTGACGTTCGTTCCATTGAGACTTTGAGTCGTGACCGTGGTCGTAGTCGTAGTTGTGGTTGATGGCTGTTCGATTTCCGAGGGTGCGTCGTACGGACGAAGCGAATCTGGGTCCAGGGATATGAGGGTGTGATTGCGCAATTCTAACGGCACCCAGCAGGTGGTTAGATGCGAATCGACTAAGGTCATTCCTGATTCGTTCTTTTCTCTCAACCATCGGATCAGCCATGTCAGCTGATCGTCGCATGTCCATTTGACATTGCTCAAATCGAGATATCGGATATTCGTCAGATACGAGAATACGCCGTTTGGCACGCTCCGAAGCGGCGTTTGAGCCAACGAGAGATTTTTTATGTTGGCTCCGTATCGGAACGAATCCGGATTTAGATAGGAGACGTTGCTACTTCTGGCGTCCAAGGCTTGCAGCTGTAATCCGACGGATTTCAGCCAATCCGTTCGGATAGTAGTGATATTAGAATAGGATAAATTCAACGTTTCGAGATATCTGAGACCCTCGAATGCTTTCGGGTCTAGGAATTGTAGTTTATCTTCGCCTATGAAATTGAGCGTTTTCAATTTCGGCATAGCGGCGAATGTGGCTTTGTCGACGAAGTAGAAATTATTCGCATCCACGTTGAGATATTCCAACGAGCCGAGTCCGGTGAATGTTTCGGGCCAAATGTCTTCGATGTAATTAGCTTGTAGTTCGAGACTTTTCAAATTGATCAAATCTCGGAACGATCCGTCGTCGATACGTTGGATGGAATTTTGACTCAATACGAGTTTAGTGAGATTAGTTAGGCCTTCGAATGCGCCCATTGTGATGTTGACGATGAAATTAGAAGTTAAATCGAGCGTTTGTAAACGCCTGAGCGAACTCAACGCGTTGTCGGGCATCTCGTAGAGTTGATTATTCTCCAGGACCAAGGTTTTGAGCGATGTGATTTTATCGAATTCCTCCCACATTGATGCGTTGAGGGAATTCCTAGGACCGAGTATGGCGGTTTCCAATTGGTGGAAATCATCGAACGCGCCTTCTTCGATGTAGTACATTCGATTACCGACTAGATTGAGATATTTGAGATTCTTCAATCCCCTGAAATCTTCTTTCTCGAACGTGTAAATGTACGTGTCCTCCAATGTCAGCGATTCTAAAGCGGTCAGCTTCGGAATGGAAGGCGGCATGCTCAATAGGATGCATTGCGCAATGTGTAGTTTCTTCAGCGATTTCTCCAACCCCTTGAACGTATCGTGCAATGTGAATTTATCCCCGATACATCCGGTTATCGTGATCTCGGTCGGCGTGAATCCGAAGTCGCGGAAATAATTATCCGGTATGCTGATGTTGTCCGCATCGAATGTCATGCCTTCTAAATGGACGACGGATACTTTCTTGCCTGCTTTCTTGACATTTTCGAGCGCCTTGGTTAAATCGTCGATTATCGGATTGATTAGGCAATTGATTTGGATGGGTGGATCGTTGGAATCTTCGGTTGCATTATCGCAAAAACAAGGCGGTAACGTAATATTCTCGTTTGGATTGATCGTTGAGTTCGTGATTGTCGATTGGAATAAGTAAAGGCTAGGGCATCCTGGAATATGGACGAATGTTGAACGCCCGAATAAATAAGGGCTACTTAATAGGATAAAGCAAATGAATATGTAGGAGATTCGCATTTTCAAGAATCTTCACTAGGCCATCAATTACAATTACTATGGGAATGAATGTTTAGAGCGTTTTAAGCCATGATCGTGGCCGTTCCAACTTGACGCCCACGGATATTTTAAGAATAGTCGTTTATCCAAATACACATTCACTCGTGACGAGTGCGTAGATTTTCATAGTTGCCCACGTTTAGTTGTAGAAAATTTTAGGACTACCTAGATGGGCGGGTGAGGGAAGGGGCGAAACTTGTACAGAAAGTATTGTGGAAAACCCTCGGGCAATGTAGCGTATGCGTGTTTGGCCATTTTCACGCTAGCTGGCTGACGACGGTAGAGGAATGTAGGCGTTTTCTTAGCCGACCGAGTTCGTTCGGATGAAATTGGATCCGGTTTTTGGCTGAAAGGCGATTGCCTATTATGGCGTACGATTGTACTGTAAATTTGGCTATGGTATAGCTTGAGAATGCGTTCGAAACATCTCTTTTTGGCGTGGCAGAACACTGATCAAAGTACCGCCCCTTTCGAGTGGCATCGTGTTGGGCATGATTTTGCATTGCATTGCTGAGATGCTTCGCGTGCAAAAAGCGTGTTTCGATAGGCAGTACTTCTGGGCTAGTCTGAAAATAGCTGGCACTGGCTTAGGACGTGCTCTGATCCTGATCTCTTTTACATGAATGTACAGAATTTTTTCTTTCAGATACGTATCTCCAATCAGACCGTCTCGATTTGGTCAAGAATTCCCGTCCGGAATCAAGTAAGGAGCCTTGCTGGTATGATTTATTCAGAGTTTACAAGCGTGCCATTTTTCAGGGAAATCGAGGAAGAATTGGCCAAGCAAGAATCACTTCTCAAGTGCTTGCATGCGGATTTGGCAGCGGAAGGCGAAGATCAGAAGAAAACGGAGGAATTGTGGGATGTGGTCAGGATAATTACGCAATTAAAACGAGAGGTGAGTCGGTTGGCTTTGCTAGCAATCATGCATTTGCAGATGCACAGAATCTTGATGTATTTATTGACAGCATACTTTTGGTTTCAGCTGAAACGTTTGAAGAAAGAAGAAAACCAATCGTCGCGTCAAATGGCTGCTGGTGAGAATTCACAAGGTAATAATACTTGACTGTATTCTTCTGTATCGGACCTTAAGAATGGCTTATTTCAGGTCCGTGCTTGGAGATGTTCGAGGAGAAGCAATTATTGGCGGTACAAATGCAGTTACGAGAACAGATCAATGCGGAACAGCAGGCCATTGCCGAGTACAAAAGAATGTTGGCGGAATTGGAGGCTGCGAATGTGGATGAGAGCGGCACCAGTGTTGAGGATGAAAATGAGGAAGAGGTAAGGAGTTTGGCTTTCTTATTTGATGGTCGCTTGCAGATTCGGGTTTTAGGGAAATCTACAAGAAGAGGAATGGAGGAAGCTGTATCAGGAACTTGAGGTGAGTGGTGCCATTTTTAGTCAAGCCATACGGCTTGGATTTCCGGAATTCTGCAGCATGAATATCCAAGCCTTGACTGAATATTCACGATACCCTATTTCAGGAAGAACGAGATCGTTTGGTATCGAGCATAATCGAGGAACGATACAAATGCGCCCATTTACGAGCATGTATAGAAATGTTGACGTTATCAAAGCAGAAAGAACACGAAGCAACTCGTCTGTGATCTTTGAAAATCAGATATCGATATTTCACATTTGTATTGATTTTTACTTTTTGATATTCTGTGTTCTTTCATTCCAAAATTCTTGATTTCGACATTTATTCATGTTATTATTGGCTTTGTACGAAATAATATGCGTGTTCAGCTCAAATTTGGGTTACTGTATTTTCGTACGTATCTACAGTATCCGAGAATATTTGAAATTTGTTTGACTCGCGTTCTCGACTGCTTATGGCAAAACTTTGTGGATTGTCTGCTACCACGTCTGCAAATTGAGAAATCTCGATTTGCAAAAAATCCTCGAGAAATTTATTTATTCAACTGCCAAATCGGTATTGGATTTTGTAATATTTCAGTCGATTTCCGAGTCATGACTGCCAGTGTAAGCGCAGCCAGCGATTTAGTCAAGTCTATGCGTGCATTGAGAGAAGAGCTCGAGAAAGAAATGAATTCCAAGAAATCTAATGGAAATGGTGAAATTAGTAATTCGGATTCAGAAACTCATAAACCGATTATGGCGAGGCAGAAAATTGCTAAAATGAGTGCCGAAGTGGTGGACTCGAATCCGTACAGGTAAGAATGATTGGGTTTTATGCTATTTTTTCTAAAATTTGCGAATGTATACATATTGCAATATTTTTCAGCCGCCTGATGGCCTTGAAACGGATGGGTATCGTGGATAATTACGAGAAGATCCGAGATTATACCGTTTTGATCGTCGGTGTCGGTGGCGTTGGAAGCGTTGTGGCTGAAATGCTAACCAGGTGTGGTATTGGAAAGGTAATGCATTTCTTATTACCCAACTGGCAACAGCTCAAAAATATTCTTTTTTTCCAGCTCATCCTGTTCGATTACGATAAGGTGGAATTGGCCAATATGAATCGCTTATTCTTTCAACCTCATCAAGCCGGTTTGAGCAAAGTGGAAGCTGCGAAGCATACTTTGGAGTGAGCGTTGGTCTTTCTCATATTTCCAATTTGGTATAACCAATATTTATTTCAGGGGGATTAATCCGGACGTCGAAATTGAAGTGCATAATTTCAATATTATCACCGTGGAGAATTTCGACAAGTTCATCGATCGTATCCGAAACGGTGGTTTGTCAGGATCCAATGTGGATTTGGTGCTGAGTTGCGTGGACAATTACGAGGCACGAATGGCTGTTAATACGGTAAGATATATTTGAATTCCATGGCTTTCATTGGCCTGCACATCCTTGTTTCAGGCGTGCAATGAATTGGGCCAACCGTGGTTCGAATCGGGAGTCAGTGAAAATGCCGTGTCTGGGCATATCCAATTTCTGAATCCTGGTGAATTAGCGTGTTTCGCGGTAAGGCTTTTGATCATACATCATGATGAAATGGATAATTAATCCCTATGATTTCAGTGTGCACCACCTTTGGTCGTAGCATCGAATATTGACGAGAAAACGTTGAAGAAAGAGGGCGTCTGCGCTGCCAGTTTACCCACAACGATGGGCGTTGTAGCCGGAATATTGGTACAAAATGTGCTCAAGTACGTTCATGATTTCATCTTTCTGAAGCTGCTTTCTGATCCATTTCTGCTTTCTTTCAGATATTTATTGAAATTCGGCGACGTATCTTATTATCTCGGCTACAATAGCTTGCAAGATTTCTTTCCCAAATACGAAATGAAACCGAATCCAAATTGCGACGAAAGGCACTGTAGAAAACGGCAGCAGGAATATCAGGTAATATTGATTGATTCAGTCAATATTTGGCGTCTAATTATGGTGATTTCTTAAAGGAAATGGCTAAAGAGAAAGCTCGCCAAAATCCTCCCAAACTAGAAGTGGCTGAAGAGAAGCCAGTGGTTCACGAAGCCAATGATTTTGGTAAGATTAACGCTTATCGAGGTTTTGTCAGTGACTAATCTCGCATTGTTATTTCAGGTATCGAATTAGTGGACGAATCGCATTTCGAGAACGGGACAACCGAAGTGGCGGCTGGTTTGAAATTCGCTTACGAAGCACCGCCCGCTGAGGACCAGGTAAAATTTTACTTTCAGTTTGACAATTTTAATGTTCCTCCCCATTTTAGACTACGACCAAGGATCAAGTCGTGAAGGCGGACGATGGTCAAAGTTTAGACGATCTGATGAAGACGTTGAAGTCCATTTAGCATTTGCGAAATGAGATTTCCGCGGTATGAATATGATTATTCGTGATACGCTTGTCCTATGGCGAGGCCTTTTCTTTCATATCTTCGCAGCATTATTTATTATTTTGATATGGATAACGTAAAGTTATGCTACATTCGAGGTGCCTTATCACTGATGTTCATGGTTTGATACCATTGCTTATCTTTGTTGGCACCTAGCTAACTTTTTTCCTATTGACATATCTCGGTACCATGCTGAGTCGAGGAGTCTCGTGTGGCCTTGGATACGCGCCGATGCAAAATGTAGCTGATGAATATTTAACCCTTATTTGGCTGCCTTGTCGCTTATCACGACGGGTACCCTAGCTAATTAGTCATTAGCCTTAGCTAATGAAGTGTTGTCGCAGGAAAATCTCCTGCAGTGCTTTTACACCTCGCTTCTTGAGAAGCCATTCTCAGATCAGTCTGATGATCGAATCTTCTCGAGGTAAGCTAAAATTCCTTTTTTTCAGATGAACTAAATTGATCGATCGATGTTATGCAGACGATTATTGGTCGGCGGTGGAGCCTTGGATAGTGTCAATCGATTACGTTCGGATCAAGTATTTGGACACGCGTCGAAAACCGGTTCCACTGGTCAATCGACGATTGGAAGAATGGCGAACAAAGGTCAGTGTCGTCCGATCGTCGTTTCTGGACCGTCCGGTGGTGGAAAGAGCACTTTATTGAATCGATTATTCAAGGATTATCACGAATGTTTCGCGTTCAGCATTAGCCGTAAGTTCTGATTCTTGATTGATTGATCTTCAAATCATCGTAAAAATCCGAAATTTTCAGACACAACTCGCCAACCGAGGCCGGGTGAATCGCATGGCAGAGGTAAAAGCTTGATCAGTGATCACATTTCACTGATACTAAAATGGTTGGTTTTAGAATACTATTTCGTGACCAGAGACGAGATGTTACGCGAGATTCAATCGGGTAAATTCCTGGAACACGCTGAATTCGGTGGAAATATTTATGGAACCAGGTGTGATGAATTTGCTGCGCTGAAAGGAAGCGTGATGCATGCACTTTACACGCAAATTTGCAAGCAAACTTTGCAAAAGTCCAGTTGCACCATATTCGCCATGACTACAGCTGCGATTTTCTTTCAGCAAAAAAGCCGTACGAGATATTCAAAATACCGGCAAGATCTGCATATTGGACGTGGAGATTCAAGGCGTCAAATCGATTCGGAAAACCGATCTGAATCCGCGTTATATTTTCATCAAACCACCATCATTGGAAGTTCTGGTAAGCATTAGCTGACATGATCAGCTAAATCTGAATATACTGTTTTTCAGGAACAACGACTTCGAGATAGAAAAACGGAAACCGAAGAATCATTGAAGAAACGGTTGGATCATGCCCGAGTGGATATGAAAGCGGGTATGTATTTTGAGATCATCACATGCCTCGATGGTCTAATCGAGTTGGTTTTCAGTGGAAGACGATCCGAATTTATTCGATCACATAATTATCAACGACGATTTAGAGACGGCGTACAGGGATTTCCTCAAAGTTCTGGAACAGGTCAGTGCAATGTTCCATTTTTTAAACTTGAAGCTAATGCTCCCAATATTTTAGGATCTGAAATTATGCGAAACGAAAAAAGGACGCCACGAGAATGATAAACGTTCGTGAATCGGAGGATTATCATCTGGATCTTATTACGCACGTACAGTACACGTTCCATAATCACTCGTCATTTAGCCACGGATTCCGCATGCGTATTATTCACATGTATTATATTATTATGCACGGGTAAAAATGGTAGGTGTTTTAAGATTGATTATGTAATAGAAATGTTCGACTATTGATGGTCGATTGTTCGGAATCGATTCCGTCCAATTGCGAGCTACCGCCGTGTCCGCTATCGGTCATCAATGTGGCTAGTCGCGAATCGTCGGTGCCATCTTCCGGATTCCCTTCGAACGTGACGTGTCGTTGATTCGAGTCCGCAGTTTCGGCCTCCGAGGATCCGATGATCGCTACGATCGGCGGCGATGCTGGACTCGGGCCAGCGTTGGAGCCTTCGGAAACGGAATATTGCCTTTGCGGTGTCCCGCATTCGCTTTCCATTCGAGATACGGCGATCGGCGGTTTCTTCGACATTCCTCCGTTTGAATTTATGCTCGTTTTCGACGCGGTTCTCGAACTCAACGCGGATCGCGATTCGCCTTTCAACAATGCGTTCAGCAGACGTGGACGTGCGAATGCGCGTGGAGTTCCCCAATGACGAATTGATGATGATGCGGGTTTCTCGGATTCCTGATCAGGAATCCTATGATCGTGATCAGGGATATCGATTTTCCTCGATATCGATCTGACTTGTTCCGGTACCGGATTTATATGCCAACCTTTCTCTTTTCGATTCATACTGAAATCAGATTGGATCGATTTTTCTGTATGCGAATTTTTTTTCAAATTACTTCATGATCATTGTCGAACCCAAGAATGGATCCGTTTTGAAATTCATCGCTGCTTCTGTGTATCTGAAAAATCGATGGTATACTGTAACCGCTCGGAGGCGGAGTTATATGCGGTATTCGGCTGAGGGGTACTGTAACCGCTTCGAGGAGCTGGGAAATGCGCCAATCGACACAGCCGCGCCTAAGCCACGCCTCCTGGCATACTGTAACCGCTCTTACGGTAATTTTGGTTCCACTTTATCCCAGAACGCATCTCGTACGAGTTTTGGATATTTTTGATAAAGTCCATCGACGGCCAAATAACTGACTTGAAGATTTCTATCGATGATCCCTGTAATTGAATTTGATCAGTTTAATCGATCGAATCGATGGTAAGAGCTTACACGAAAGCTCGAAATCATCATCATCCTCTCCGTAAGGATTGATCAATTGTTCGGCTACTTTCAACCAACCCATGTAGAAGAAGAATTGGAAAAACGTGAATACAGGGATATAATAATCGACTGCGTACGAAATTTGTCCTTGATGCAAATACTGACGGCCGAATAAGCATGCGGCGAAAAAGCAGTATACGGCTAATGTGACCACCTGAAAATTGCGCAATTTTTAGCACGTGCTTGCGATGGCCTCGGGGCGAATACTTGTGTATAGACCAATGGAACGCTGATCCAGTCGAAACTCCACATTAGACCGCAATTGCCTCGAAACGATAGTGCATCCTGAAAATGATCAGTTTGCAAACTCATATTCTGATCACTTGTGATCAATGCAATAATCGTGATCAACGCATGGCATTGCTTCAATTGAAATCTGTATTGCATAGATAAGCATGTTTTTCTGTACATTGGAACACGCTGCATCTTATGTTCGCATTCTGATCAGTCAAAAATCGATATTTTACATCAACTTTGTAGATAGACGAAAATGGAGTGCACCATTGAAATCTGCATGCCTGATTACCCCAGTATGCCAATTTTCATGTAAAAAATGCCATGTAAAAGGAATTTTCTGAAGTGGTCATTTTATGTGCTGTAAAGTACAGCGTGTGATTGAGGGTATATCGGATTTCAAGATCCACAAGTCAAAATAGGCAATGCGAGTACATTTTCCTGAACAATCGGCTACGCTGAATCTTCTGGTCATGTCCATTTTGATCAGAAATCGAATATTTAGAAATCGATATTTTTTTATTTTTTTTGGACCATGTCGAATTGCGTGTGCAAATCATGCGAAATACTCACATCGATCAACGATTTCAAATGCAGATCATCATGTATTCGACCCTCTTTTCTCGCTTGCATTGCTAATTGACAAAACCAACTAGCCGGTATCCACCAATTTCCGTGCGGTGCGACCGTGGATTCCAATTCGAGTTTTTCGTCACTGGTCATTAGGCCGGATTGTAGAAGATGATCGGTGGTGGGAAATCGTTTTCGGATTACTGTAGACGTAGCTTGCATGGTAAGGACGGATAGAAGATTCAAGTATCTCGCTAAACCTCGTCGAATTAATCGACCTCGTTCATCGGTGCCTTGTACGTAAGATGCGATTTGGAGGCAGCATCTGCGAAATTGCGCAATTTACGAATGCGTGCAAAAATTATGGGGATTTCAGCGGTTTGCATTGGTGAATTTTTGTTATTCGTAATGGAAATTTCTGGCCATGAAAATATACCTGTCTGGCCAAGGTATGGCTAAATACTGTTGCCACCATCGGCCAACAACCACGGCCACATAAAAGCCCATGACAAATGTGATCGGTATGAGATCAGTGAATTCTCGACAATATCTGGCTATTTCTTCGAAGCCTCTGAAAATTTCTGATTTGGACAATCATTTGAAAGCCGACGGCTTCCAAAAAGACAACGCTTCCATAGGGTCAAATTGCATGCCTTTTTTGAGCATCCGGTAATAAATATCTGTAAATTGCGGCCACGAGATAATAGAGTAATGTGAATATGATCATTTCTCGATACATAAGACGATAGATACTGTAATACGAAAATATTTATTTCATGCCTGGCAATATGCTTTTCCCATACCTTCCACGCCATCTCAAAAGTAATTTAGCAAAACCACCCAATCTCGTATTGCTCACTTCCAACGAATATGTGACGGTCATTTTTCCAGCAAACGCATGGGGTGGTAAAAACAAATGACTACCCACGATCTCATCAATGTCACATGCCAAAAGTAGGAATCGTCCGTTTTCGTACTGTACAGTACTATTGTACAGTCCTGTTTCTAATGTACACAAGGACTTGCCCGTGTCTTGACTTGACTGACAGTCGGCTCTCCTTTGATGAGAGAAAGACGAATACCACTCGTCCTTCTTATTGGGAAAGAATACAAAAGAAAACTTGTACAAACTTTTCTCGAGTGCATTTTGAGACGATACGCGGTTGTCTCCTCGACTGCCTTTTTCACGCCTGCCAGACGGGATTCGTCATGCCCTAGCTATCGACTGTGTTTTTAGCTTCAAGGCCCCAAAGGGGTTCTCATCGAAAAACCAGTACGTACTGGTTATATCTCGATTCTCGCCTTCCCTATGAACCCCGGAGCGAAAACGGCTCGAAATTAACCGGAATGAAAAGCTAACGATTTTCAGTTTCCCTCTCGGTCTTAGCCATGAGAATATTGTTTATTCGAAAACAGGTGTTCAACATTCTTCTTAGGTAAAAATGAAAGGATTTCTTACAAATTCTCATGCCAATGGGCGTGATGAGAAAGAAATGTCAACTCTACGTCTGCATAAAAATGCACGGAAGAATTTTATATTACTGCGTGTGGGCGATATTGCGCAATTTGCAAGACTAATGCATATTTTGCGATTTTTCAATTTCAATCAGTAATAATCGATTTTCAGCCAAAATTACGGCTCATGATGGTACAGAGTAAAGTGAACTTTGGGGGCGGAGCTTAGATGGTGTTCTCCCGGTTTTGACCAATCAGAAGCCGCCACCGAACTAGGTGCGGTAAAATGTGCCGAGTTGGTTGGATTTTCACTGAGAAAAATCATTCTCGGCTCGTATTTTCGTCCTGGATGGTCGTTTGAAAAGTTGCTGAAAAATCTTCGTCAATTT
>JAQIWJ010000254.1:0-26527 GCA_034695185.1 Discolaimus major
GTGCTGAATCAGAATTTGAAGTCAAAATACCATGTTAGGTTTTTTCGGTGTCATCTAAAAGTCGATTTGCTCAGAAAGCCGATCTTATAAGAAAGTACACGATATCCAATCAGGCGTAAACCGTATCATATTGCAATTTTATCATAAAGCCTGCCAATTTGCTTTGCGTGAGTGGATTTATTACGAACTCATTATCTGCCAGCTGAAGGGTATTCTAGATGACATTTGTAATGACAAATGCGGTGACTCCACAGAAGCAGTCCATTCATTGCATGGATAAGCGGAAGCTTTTGAAATGCCACTCTGTGAGCATATCAAATTTCGATCTCGCATGAGAACATTTGTTTAAAAGACGAAATTGATACGCCTCCACAATGCATAAAAGCTGGACAATCTTACTTTTAAAATTTATCCCCAGAGGGACTCCTGTCCTGCCGCAGGTTGCACATTACAGTAACCCTTTGATTGCATCTCGCAATGAATAGGGATTTGATCAAACTTATTCCCCACGTAATCGTTTTGTTGACTCTGGTATCAGTATCCATTTGGGATACTGTAGAAATTCTCAGAGATTATTACGACGATAATCTTTTGACACTGGTTAAAATAAAGCACGCAAACTGGACTTTCCCATTTCTCAAAGATACTCGTTTACAAATCACGGCTTCGTATTATAATTGGAGTATATTCCAGAATTTGTGGATGACCGAATTTGGATATACATTGAGCAAGGCTTTCTATTTCAATCACGACTCGCATGAGGAATTGTATGGAAATATGACACGACAATATGGGCATATCGATATAAATAGCATGGAATTGAAGGATTTTTATTTATCGTCCATTTTGCTTGGTGATCTCGCCAGGATGGATGAGGATTTTGCATCTTGCCTAGTGCAGATATCATGCCAATACAATGGCAGTGAATTTGCTTATTTTCATCACGCAATCGATGCATCGTATCTGGAAATGATTGAACAGAAACTATGGACTCATGTACGTAGTAATGTGATAATTTTGATGAGAACTCCTCTGGATTACGATCCAGTGGGTGACGTACCAAAACGGGTCATCCTGTCACCGCAAGATGTGATGATTGATATAAATTTGGACGATATTCTCGATCATGATAATACGAAAGTTGAATTTTTAATTGGTGATGTATCGGATAACGAATCATTCTTCTACTCATTGAATAATAGCAATGGATTTCCTGAATTCGGTTTTGCACTGGATAATTTCGCATCACCCAATGTCAGGATACTGGCGTCGAGGCGTATGAAAGTTATAATTAGCCTGAGTAATATTGGGATTTACGATAAATCAAAGACTACCAATTGTTCGTATGATGCAAAAGTAGAGATCCGATTCCGATCCAAGCTGTTGGATTCGTGTACATCCAGACGATTTATTCGTGTTCTGAACGAAATTTGTCAATGCATACCGTTCATTTATCGTCACCAATTCAAAATGATCTACGCACAATCGACACTGCCTTTTTGCACTGCAGCTATGTATGAAAAATGCCAAGATCAAGCTGTTGCATCGATGGCTGAACCGTTGAATTGTAATCTACCTTGTGAGATGATAAAAAATTCACATTTATTCGTTGCTAGCGAAAATGGCCAAGGTGAAAATGGGTATAAATTGGAGAATAAATCCTACCGTTCTCATGCTACGTTGGTCATTCAATGCAACGATATGAATTATGCCATTTATGAAGAACAGTATCAATTGTCCGGTCCACAACTTTGGTCACAAATCGGTGGCGATATCGGCTTATATACTGGTATCAGTATTTTCGGAACATGGCAATTATTGGTCTGCCTTTATTATTTGTGCAAAAAGCGGAAACAAGTTGACGTTGCTAAAGTTCTGTTGCATTTATCCGATGGCCACATAGCCAATGGGCTGGAATTTTGTGATAGATCAGGAATAGAGGAGATTGGACAATCTCAGCATATGTTGCTGGAGAAGCGAGTGAGAGATTTGGAGACTCATTTGCAATCCATGCAGCAGAGTATGGCCCAAATTGCTGAAAGCATGGCTTCGATGAGGCATCGTTTTGCCAATGGCCAAAAGAGGTGTGATTTCTCAAACATTCAGTATGAACAATCAAAATGATATCTCGTGATATGTACGTTGTCAAAATCAGCATGATTCCACGTTGTGAAGCATTTTTGCAAATTGCGCAATGTCGGCAAGGAAAGTTTTCCATTGTTTTCTCGTGTCATGCAAATTATGCGCCTCGTTTATTCAGAGTTTTACGATCCTAGTATGAAAACAGGAAGGCCGTACTCGTAAAAAGGAGTGCCGTGGAATTCAACCAGTTTTATTTTCTCCTTTTTCATTCACGTGAGGCTGTTAGCGTAAAATGGAAATATTCAAGCAAGGAAATTGAGTTATTGCACATGTCAAAATAACTGTGCATTCGCATAGATTATTCCCCCACTCAACCGATGCCAGCGTAAAAAGGATAGAATTTAGGCTGTAAAATCAACAGAACTTCTGTCTATATAAAATACTCAATCATGATGTTTGAGGTGTGAGACTGCTCCTCAGGAGACGAGATTTTTAGAATGTCATCACGAATAAATACTGTACAAACACCATTTTTGAATGACACGCATTTTGGGTGGCCTTGTGAATAAACACAATTCAAAGTCCATCATTTAAACATGCCTAATTTTTTGGGATTGGTTCGAGTGCCCACATTTGGGGGGGGGGCGAATGACTCGACTCGAATCACCCTTTTGGTTCAAGAGCAACAGTGCAACGTTGAAAAGGCAACTCCTAATTCGATGTTCGGATGTTCTTGGAAATTTGGCTAGGGCGTATGAAAAAGTGCATTAGGAGTAAATAATGTTGAATAAGTTTTTTTGTCCGAGGGCGCGTGAATTGTGTTTTAAATTTCGTTTCCATGCCGCGCCTAGTTTTTACTGGCGTCAAATAGTCTGATGCGTTGAAATAATTGAATCAGACTCGGCGAATACGTCATTTGGAGAGTTTTTCGAATGGTACCGACCGCATTTTACTCAATGAATAAATACGCGTGGCCAGTATTTCTTCCCCATTTCAAAGTTCAAAAATACACCACGCAAACAATATCAATCATATGACAAAATAGGCACGGCCTGAATTTCTCTCGAAAGGCACTGGGCATGCAAAATATTTTCTGCACGTAAATGAAGAAGCTTGTACAGTGCAATTCGTAGTTTCGAAATTGCAAAAGCAGGAATGCAGTTGCTGTTTGCAAAAGATTGCAAAAATACTGACTGTCCAAGTTTGCATAAATGCTATGGACGCAGTGCTGGTTGAAAGGGCGTGGCTGCTATACACCATTACACATGGTCCTTATGCAGCCGTATTAGAAATCAGCCTGTGATCCTTACAAAATTGCAGTGTACTGCAAGCAAAGAAGTTACTGGATCTGATCGCAAAACATGTTGATCCGTATGGACCTGAAATGTTCATGCAAATACTCAACCTATCCAAAAAGTGGCATTTCAAGGACGTCATGTTTGGAGTAATTTCATTCGTTGCACTCGGATTGAATGTGTGCACTGTCCAAGGTAGCGCAATTTGAGACATCGCCTGTATTTCATTTAGTGTGAAATATGGCCACAAATATTCTCAAAAGGGGAAGGGAAGGGATAGGTCTGGAAAAGTGTTTTGCGAGACCCCGATCTTAGTTCTATGTAATGAATACGTGCCACGCATGATTACCGTTCACTAACCTCAACGAAAAACCTTGCAGTCTACAATGTATATGCGTGATTGATTGACGATTTTTAAAATCGCCCCCAGCCAGCTCAACAGTACCGTCCGTCTGCCCAGCCGCCCAGGTATTTCATAGGTGTGTGATTTTTTTCTCCAAATCCAAAAGGAATTGGATAAAAGGGAGCGATGCGTGATGAACCAGTTTTTGCCCATACAAGGCGTGCCACGTTCAATTGTTTTGTCTCCTTCCCCCTCCCTGTTCATACGAGGCGTGGCTTTTACGATCACCAGGCACTCCTTCTTCCTGGACATTTTTGAATGATCACCCCCCACCCAGTACAGTATCTTTGGAATTACGGTACTAAAACCAGATCCCCCAGCACCCACCATCTTGGGAGACTATAAAAGACCGCAGACATCTGGTCTAGAACATCAGTTCCAAACACCTGAGAATACTTTCCGCTCATTCATCATCCGATCCGACAAGGATTACTGTAACCGCTTCCGCTGGTATCATGAGGAATTCTATGATTTTGATCTTGTGCTGTGCGTTTGCATATGCATTGGCTGGTGATAATCGATGCCCTGGTGGATACGCCGAGGGTACAACCATCGATATAGGGGCTTATTGGTAAGCGAACCTGTCGGTTCTGTTGAGTGCGGTCGAAATGACCAATGGTCTGCTCAAAGATCACAGGACGCCATGCTGAAATCAGCCATGCTAATTTTTGAATGATCTCTGCATGCTTGAATTTTCACAATGCACAAAAATCAATGTTATCTTCGAATTTTGATAAAAGATTCTTGGGACAAGACTTGGACACCTGCTCATGCAAAATCAATCAAATCACACCTAACATCTTTTCAGGTATGAATGCCGCGGTGGCGTAGTGGTTCCGAAAGGATGCTTGACCGAAGACCGTAGTGCTCGAATCGAATTACAAGAAACGTATGATGTAGAAGAATTTCGTATGCAATGCGTATTGGATTCCAATGGTCAAATAACATTGGCCTATAAAGCATGCGTCATGAATGGTCGCGAACATTCGGTGGGCGATGAATGGGACGATGGGACGAGTTCGTATTTGTGCAAACGGATCGGCAGTTATATGCGAGTAGAGAAAGCCGGATGCGTGGACAATGGTCGTCGCATCAGTATGAATGAGAAAATAGCCAAAGGCGAGATTGTTCATTGTTGTAAACAGAATTCCAACGGTATCCCAACGTTGGCACCATGCGGATGCGTTGGAAAAGACGGTCATCAATATTCCATCGGTGATTCGTTCGAATTCGATCGATTCCTGTACATGTGCACAGCGAATTCGGAGAAAGTCTATACGAAAACGGTCGGATGTTTGCACCAAGGTCGTCGTCTGGGCAACAGCGACCGATTCGTGGAGAACGACGTAATTTGGGAATGCGCTGTGAATGATGAGAAAACGGATATCCATCCGTCCGGATGTATTCAACGCAGTGAAACCGGCGCGAAAGTCGAACGACGCCTCGGTTGCTTCTGGATCGAAGGTGAACCACCGTATCAATATCAGATGACGTGCAAAACCAACAGCGATTCCTCCACTGCCGTCAAAGTGGTCAATAAATGCGTGTATAAAGTGACCGGTGGTTCGTACATGGTCGAACCCGGATGCTATACTCTAGCCGATCAAACAGGCGTCGGTTGTATTCGAGATTCATCGGAGAATGCGAAATTGCTCACTTTCCAAATGGGCAGCGTTCCGGGCGGATTGAGGCAGTGTTAAAAGCATAAAAATGCTTTTCTTTCATAAAGATAATCACTCTATTTTTGAACGCTTTATGAAAAAAGGATCTGGGTTTTCCTGTACATATGGGGTTTTTAGTCAACTGTCATAGATTGATTTGGGGATTATGGCAATATGCATTATATTCGGATGATGTAAAAACATTGAAATTTCTTCCTTCCTCATTCTTTCTTCATTGAATGAATGCACCCATTGTACTCGCGGCGTAATTTTTGACATCACTTATCAATCATTAATCCCAGGCGTGTGTCACGTTAATCACGAATTCATTTCATCAATACATACACTCTAGTATAGCCCATTCAGTAATTCGGGGTGCGGCGGTTTTTGACTGGATTTCATTCATGCTCTTGCATCAGATAGGAATTAGACTGGATCAATGCATAACTTCTGGACACTTATGCGATTATGATTGAAGGATGTGAAGAAGCAAAATATTCAACTCGATGCAAAAGACTGATTTTGCTAAAAGCATGAATCCCCCCAATCAGCCAGCAATGATTCTCAAAAGGTCTCAAGGAGAAGGTACAATTCAGCAGATATATTCCATGCATCAAAAAGATGCCATTCTCGTGCAACTTATCAATTGTAACTGGCCTCTGGTGTGGAGGCATACTGTATTTCCTGATGCGAACTGGACCAAGCAAGACACAACTAATCATAAATGATATGAGCAAGTATAGTATTTTACAATATATCCTGATCCTACAGGTTCTTTGCATACATAAATGCCAAAGTAATTCCGTACGATTCTTATTGAACTTCAAAACGCAAATTTCCATAATACCATGCCAAGTTTCCAGACTAGGTGTAAATGAACAGGTAATCACCATACTATCATCGAATCAAAGGAAAAAAGCGGACTATTATAAAAACCAGGAACAGATACAATACATCAGGTCCAGATCTCATCACTCTAATCGAGCTCGGTGCAAAAGAAAATTAGAAAATAGGATACAAAAGAACTCAAGGGTACCAACCCACACAAAAAGGAATGTTACGCACACGTATAAAATACAGCAGCATGAATTGGCTGGCCAAAATCTTGGGACGACATAGCCCAAGGAAAAAGCATACTGAATTTACATTAATGCTCCGTCAATACATCAAAGCACTGTTCTCACTCAATATGTGCAGTACTAATGTAATACTTACATTTCCTGTACAGTATTTTACAAGGATGATACTAATTCCTATTGATGACGTCCATCCGTAATTTGTGACGAAGTGTACGAAGGACTGGTCACAGCAGTCAATTGCTCTAATTGTCGAGGCAAACTGCGACACACGCCATCGTTATCACCATCATCCATTGACCCGATATCCGCGAAGGCCGTCAATTGTTGCTGATCGTAGCTGGTCAGCAAGGCGGAGTCGACCGGTTCCAAACAGGACGGACATTGGAAAGCACGCATCAACCAATCGTCGATGCAATCCACATGATACGTGTGCATACATGGTAGAAATCGTATGCGATCGCCTTCCTCGAAATCCGTCATACAAATTACGCACCTGAAACAAAAACGTGGTTCAGTGACAATGCTATCACAGATAACGAACACTACTACTTACTCGGTAACGGTTTTGTTTCCTTCCACGTAAATATCCACCGGTAAATGCTGAATCAACCCGATCCGTTGAGCGATCTTTATTTGCTCTTCTTCCGTTAATTCGGATGCTTGACGAGATACGCCAGGAGATGGATGGTAAATTGGAACCGACCCCACGGAGGCACTGCTTTCCGAAACTGATGACCGTTGCATGGTGGCTACCTGAAACAAAAGGATCCATTAGGATAATTATCACTATCCGCAGACGCAATAGGAAAGTGTTTCTGCATCTGCCTTTCTCTACAGCACTTTTATGCAATAATATCAAAAAATCTTTGCCTTTGTAAACAAAGTTCTCAGCGATAACTGAACCAGGCATAAACTGGAGATGGACAGCTGGCACAAACAGAATGCCAGACATGCACCAAGTCCTCTACTGCAAGGGTCTAGTCGACTGGACCGGTACAAAATAAACACCAGACCATCAATCTATTCAGCCAGGCAAAAGATATTTGCATTTAGATGTGCATCCTCTGCCTACCAGGAAATTTCCATGCATAATTTTGAATTCAAAATAGATCAAAGAAAGTTTGTGCTGATAGAAGAACACTCAAAATTATTTTGTCTGGTGCAAATTTCAAGTAATGTAAATTTTGGCAGAACTACGCAGTTATCTCGAATCACAAAATTCAAACTAGCAATTAGCCATAATATCTTACCTCATAAGAAGGCGGTGGTGGTGCATCCGATCGTTCCCTCAATGCGCTATCACTGATCGATCGTCGTCGACGCGAATTTTCACCGTTTCCCCCATTATTGCCAGAATTTCCGTGTCGATTTTGACGCCTCGATGACCTGGCGGGACGTGGACCGGTATTAGTTTCTGTACTTTGACTACGACTACGATTACGTAATCCTCCTTCCGACGTAGAAGTCACCGAATTTCGAGCACCGACGCTAATTGAATCGTTATCACTGTGCAATAAATCCACGTCGTCCGTTTCCGACGCTTGTAGACAGTTCCCCATTATTACAATTATAAATGCCCAATACGCGGAACGATGAGATAAAATAGAATATGCGGTAATAAAGTTAGATTTATCGATTAAAAAAAATCACAATACGAATTACGATTACTTCCCGATTTCCAGGAGGAAATAAAAATTTTTTTAGATTTTGTGCCTTTTGTGTTCGCATCAGCTGATGCAAAATCAGGTCAGCCTGGTATACGCAGTCGCAACATAGTTTGAAAATTCTTATGGCGGCACCGATCATGGAGAATAATACGTTACAGTATGCCATGGTCGGATTTGGCAGTCGGAAAATTGCAAAATACGAGCTCTTAACGTCAAATTATCACGAAAATGAATGCCAAATGTAAAAAATAGCACTCCAAATCACTAAATTCGTATGAATGAATGATCGATATCATCAATTTATGATCACCGAACTGACCATTTGATCAACACCGCACACTCCTTCCCCACGGTATAACCGGAAATATCCGGATTCACCCCACCATTTACCCCAGCTATTTTTGATCAACCAATACGGTTTGTTGCCTTGCGTACCGTAACCGACGATTGTGACACCGTGATTGATCATTTTCGGACTGCACATGAATTTCCACGGATGCGCAATGCCTCCGAAATAGAACATCAACGGATTAGCGTTGATTCCGACAGCCAACGGGCCATTCTTGTATAAATACTGAGCCATTTGTTGTTCATCTTTGGGTAAAGCGATGGATGAATTTATGTAGACTTTCTCCATGGTTCGATTATTGTGACATTGCTTTTTACTGCCTTTATACGGATAATCATCTTCCGTTTCTAATCCGCCCATACGGATGATCTCCTTGTACGCATTACTGGGCAAACCGCCGTTGCATCCTTCATCCAATGCATCGCAATCGACTAATTGCTGTTCGGACAAAGAGATTAATTGGCCTGATTTTATGGCCCAAACGCCTTCTATATTTCCCGTGGTACAAAAGGCCCAACAAGAACCGCACGTGCCTTGATTCTTGACCGGAGACACCGCATTTTTCGTTCTCCAATCCCATTTATCCGGTATCGGTTCCAAAGGCAATGCTGAAATCCGAGGTGGGTATCCGGTTTCTTTCCATTCTGGGGTCAGGTAATTTTTAGTGAACTCCTCCGGTGTCATGTCAGCGAATATGGTGGCACCGTATTTGGCTGAGCCTGAAAATTTGGCTTGATCGATATCATTGATCACATCAGTGATCAACCAATTATCAATCAATTGATCATGCGTTTTTGCAGAAGCTTACCAGCTTCATTATCTTGAAGCATTTTCGCGGTTTTCATGTTGACTTTGAAAATCTGATACCGACGTTTGATCTCTGCATCATTTGAATATGTCTTATTATAATCTTCAAGGAATTTACGGAATCTCGGCCACATGACCAAGTCGTCTTCAATATCCTGAACGCTTCCGGCGGGGGTCGGCGGAAGTTGGCCTCTACAAAGACTACCGATTTGCACGTGATCATGGCCAAATAAAGCCATGGATCCATTTTATCTTGTCAGAAATTTGTGAAAAATAATTAGCATACTGTTTTTATCAAAAGATAATCCCAAATACTATTTTTGCAAGGAACTTATGGCCTGAGCGGTTACAGTATGCCCCTACTGTCAACAGAAAATCTCTTACGTGTTGGTTGCGAAAATTGAATCCCTTGTGACAGCAGTGCATTTGAAATCAGTCAATTCTCGTTTATTCAACCATTTTTGTTCCAGAACTTTAGCTGTGCATGTTTGGTATTCAGCCGTCTCTTCAGTGGACAATGGGCATTCGTCCAAACGTGGTACAGGATCCTGAAAAAATGTCAATCATGTGCCTGGCTTTGCCTGATATCTTTTCTGAAGCCACTGCGTCAGCAATGGTTGTGTGTGGAATTTTTAGACGCAGTGCGGACACTTTTTGGCAATTACGTCATGGCAGACATGACATGAATCGTCAACTGCTGAGGTCAATCAAAGGAAGCAAGTTTTCAGAAGCTTTGCCAATTGAATAACATCTGCGGCCATGCTAATGGGGATCTTTCATAAAATTTCATTACGATCGCTTCCTGGTACGCCTGGTGAAGGCAAGACAGACGGCAATGAATTTTGTGGATTTTTGGCAAGATATGATTTTGGCATAAGTGCATGGCACTCCTTGTGTGCGTCACATGGCAAATTCGCCTTTCATGGCACCTTGTATAGTATAGCTATCATCGTTGTGAACAATCCAGAGTGATCAGATATAATTCCACTCACTTGATTATTCCGACACGTGCTTTGACCAGTGAAAAAGGTGATATGATAGAGTGTACCAGCCACCACTTGACTGTAAGCCCTCTGTACTTTCACCAGATTATGCCTGTACAAATTGTTCGATCTTCCATTGATTTGAGTCATAGCAAATCGACTCAATTCATTCACTCGATGCCGAATAGCATCATCGCTCATATCCATCGGGGTCAAACCGCCAATCGTTGGCCTCGAATTTTGCTCAGCACGAGCAAAAGATATCAATAGCAATATGACTAATATCACACCCATCTTCTCAGCTAAGAAAAATTCCTTCTGCTCAAGAGCGAGAAGTCGAGAGCTTTTGAAGGAAAGTTGACTAGACGTATAGAAAGCGAAAACACGAGCTAGTCACAGGCTAGTGCCAAGAAATTTGATGAGAAATGTCAGCTGACAATTTCAGTTGAATATCCACGTGCATAGCATGATTATCAGAAATTCACATCCATTCAGAATCATGTGTAATTTACTCCAAAAATTCACTCTCAAATTACACAACGGCACCATAAGAAATGTATTGCCAAATGTTCAATAATGCGAAAAAGGCCCAGCATTGCCCTTATTTCAGCCGTATTCACAATGAAAAGCTGTACAATAAACGAATTGAAGCAAACAAGGCCATGAATATGAAGCGATATTTTCACAATGCCCTATTACATAAATAATGCCCTTACAATAATCAAAATTTTTTGCATTTTTGAAGCTCTGATATTATGTTCAAAATATTAGACATACCATTCTTTAACATCTTTCTTCTTTCCAGTCTTGGAGAATCCGTTTACTTGAGTAACTCGAGTACTGATGAAACTTCTACTAGCCGCCATCTCTGGTTGAGCCGGTTGATCGGTGACCTGTCCACCAGCAGGAGTAGCCGTATTCAAATTAGTATACTGTTTCGATTCGTCAACTGTAGAATACGATTCAGCACTCGACGCTTTGTGTCGACATTTGAAGACCAAAAAGACGACCACGATTAACATGATGATCAATCCGATAGCCACGCACGAGATGACAGCAGTTTTGGGAAACGGCTCTTTCTTCTCTTCAGTATTGCCTGGTTGCATTTTATGAGTCGGTTGTTGTGTTGGATATCCGCCTGGTACAGTTTGCCTGGGAGCAATGAATGAATGACCGGTATCAGGCGGTGCTTGATTTTGATTTCGGACAGGTCCGGATGGACCCATCACAGCACGTGTAGTCGGTGGTGTCCTTTGCGGGGGTCTGGTCGCAATTGGTGAATGTGGACGTGATCGACGAGTTGTGGTTATTGGAATGGCCACAATCGGGACTTCCACATCGTCATCAGGGAAATCATATTCGCAATTTCCGGCTGGTCCGAGACGACACGGTTTTCGTGTGGTCGATACTGATGGTGTTGACCGTCGATTTCCAGAATCACTCGGTCGACTGACCACTGGCACCCGAGGTTGTGTTTGCGTGGACGTTTTGGTCACTCTCGTCACGGTCGAAGGCCTTGATGTTGATGTGACCATTGATGGAGTTGCTCTGGTGTATACCGGAGTGATCAGGTCTGAAAATTCAGCGCATGATTAATCGATTTTTTACACGGCTTATGAATGCTTGGATTACTGTAACCGCCGGAGCCCATCATTCTTGCCAAACTTTCAACTCACCAGTTCTACTGATCGGCTCGATTGCACATTCATCAGCCGATGTATCTTCGGGGCAACCACCCGACCCATCTTCTTCACTATCACCAGCCGTCAATAAATCAGAACTATCAGGCGATGGCGTTGGTTCCACTGAACTCTGAAATACAAAAATTCATTCACTGGTTCATGTCATTTTTGTAAGCACAAACATGCCACTGCATCAAGTGGCTCAAATTGCGCAATCTGCACCAGTGTATTGCTTACCGACATCATCATTCGATCCTTCAATTCTTTTCTGGTCAAATCGTCATCAGCCACTGAATTCGGAGGAACGTTCCAATTAGCCAACGCTTCATCTTCGGGTGCTCGATTTCCACCATCATTCGAGGTGCCTGGTTTCGGTGTGGCGTACATGACCACATCGCCATCGATTTTAATACGCGGATCACGTGTGGCGGCCAATTCCAATGGCATCAATTGATTGAAATACAATCCACTGACTATACCGTTGAATGGTTTCTCAACTTTATTCCTCAAACTTCGCCTTTTCCCATGTTTGCGACGGTGTTCATAAAATGATGGATTGAGACGACCACCGATTTGCAATTGGTATTGGTTGTTGAAAACTTCTAATTCTGCTTCTGAAATGCAATTTGGTTAGTCGCTCAGGAGTGAATCTATTTCGCTTACGTTTATGATAGTATTTGACTTGCATAGGATAAGCGTCCAATTGGAATGTTGAATTCGGTCCTGATCGAGTGAATTTCACAATGTGATATCGATCATCATTGATCTTATGGGTCAGATCACCAATACGATGCGCACCAGATCCAACGTCGTAGACCACAGCTGCACAGCCATCCGCCTATAATGGGCTGGGTTGGAAGTGGTCAGCATATGACTGACCAATGGTCAACATTCAGGTCTTCTGATCACAATGCATACCAATTCCAGAATCAAATAATCATCAGACGATTGGCTATCGGCTCTCAAAATGATAGCCTCTGACGTTTGATTAGTTCTCAATCCAAGAACCAGGACATCATTGCTTCGACTGGACACTTCATTTTCATTGTATTCGAATCTAATCACTCCAGGGCCAGTGCCGAATTTATACGAGATACTTTCTATAATTATCGCCATTTGCATTCGTATGTGATACTAGGAGTGGTGCGTACCTTGATCGCATTTGGGTCCAGTATATGTGGTCAATGAACAATCACAACGAATACTGTTTGGTTGTTGAATGCATAATCCGCCATTGGAACAACTGTCCATTTGGCATAAGGCTGCCGGTTCTAAGGAAAAAATGGCACCATGCAATGGTCATTGGGGTAGGTACTGTAAAATGCGATAAAAAATCAATGCATCATTCATTGCATTGCATGCTTATGGGATTATCCAGATTTGACCGCTCCCCAAAAAGGTCATGCGTAAAATGCATGCCTACCCCGACATCCAGGTCCAACATCCACACGTGTATCTGCATCATTGAGCAAATGTTTTCGAGCACCGTTGATCTCCACAGAAGCTATACATCCTTTGAAACCGTGCCTGGCTGAGACGGCTGATAACATTCGACGATACGAGGCTGGTTCAACGCCACCGAAATATAAATTTCCGTCTAAATTCAATTCTCGCATTTGACCTTGCGTTGTTAGGTGTACGGTAGAATTGTCAACTGTCAATGAATGATCACGACCGTTCACTTTTTTCAATAACACCGGATGCCATTTGAAATCGTTCAGATTGCCTGCACGATTTGATTGAAGGGTCTGAAATTAGGATATGATTGTGATAAGATTTAGTGCATGGGTGGGATGGGTCCAAATGGACACAACAGTAGATACTGACTGAATCTGATGCCCATAAGGGAAAAATGTGTTTTTGACATTTTTCACAGATGATATGAAGATTTCAGCAGAAACTGGATTCAGCTGTTTTCGAGAGATCAGCTAACGAGTAAGAAAAAGCTTATGTCTATTTTTATGCTTTCGGTCACCTTTGCTGACGAGCCTTCAGCTGATTCATACAAAATGCATGAACCATGAGTATGCATGAACTAACATGAATTATCAGATTTATCTAAAAATACCTCTCCACACACATTAGTATTATTATGCTTCAAGAGGCCTTTTTACAGAAGATGTGATTTTCAAAAATAGACTGTCGATTTCTGGTATACTGTACATCAGCTGCAAATCCCGCATACCGTAGTTCCGATATCCTTTCTGAACCGAGATGAATGCCTCAACAATCTCTTCCTGCCTTTCCCGATAGCATTTCTCACTGATGCAGAATCGCTACCGTAAATGATCATTAGAAACAACAGAGCCGATAAGCAAAAATACAGAATTGTCTTGCGTTTCCACATTTCAAAATTTAAACTATATTATGAGGAATGCCAATGCCAAACACGGCCCTTGATTAAATGCATAAATCCAAATAAGGGGGTTCCTCCATGAGAAGAAAAACTTCGGTCGAATACGGTGGATGCTTAGACATTAGATGTAATAAAACGAATTCCGGACTCTAACACCTCGGTTTTTGCTAGCGTTTTATTGCTTTTCTCTTCCTCGCAATGATGGGCGTATGTGCGTCCATATACGGAAAAGCAAAGACCCCACATGAAGCGGCCTTCCTGAACGAAAGAAAACCAATGAAGCTGCCCCCCCCCTTGCAACCATTGCGTCCGAGACAGAGACAGAGAGATGGAGACGGAAAAAGAAGGGACCTCTGGAAAACGCAGAGTTCCCCTCTTACAGAACGAGAATGGATGCTATCAATCGAAGAATGAGTAGAGACTATAAATGGAACCGCACCCAAAGCAAGAGGTAGCATCCGTTCTTGTCTCAAATATCCTCTATACATCTAATTATATTATGATCCCAAAACTATACTGAAGCAAAGCAATGCCAAGCTTCTCGTCTCCAGGTATTCGTTATCATACGCCCGAATATCTTATCTTCGACCCCCACTAGGTTCCGGAAATATGACCCTCATGAAAGACCCTATGGAGGGAATTTCTTTTACAATGGCATCGGCTTTATCTAAGCCAAGAATCCAATTCGTTTTTCTGCTGGTATCATTCGGGGAAAGAATAGTTGCTCAATTCACCGCGGGATAAAAGCTTATACTTTTACCATGCCTCCAGGGATGATAGCCATTCTCAATACAAATGCAATACTGTCATTGAAGTTTTCTAGGGGCTAGTGCAAAATGTATTTCTAACATTACTCTTCAAAAAAGCGTTGATATAATTCACACCGAGTATTTTGCTATTGAAAAAAGGAAGCCCTCTTTCATTGGTTGGACGCCTAGATTTCAACGTGTTTTGCGGCATGGATTCTGTGTGAGCATGAAGTATAGAAATGGGAATATTGACAGATCTTTATCCTTGAGCTGCGAGGATGCAAAAAAAGCCCGCAGGAAAACTGGTGGCACGTCTCGAACTGGTACTCGTATTCGAAGGGATTTAGGCATCGAATTGCAATTCTATATGTCATAGCTCTAAAATGGCACCGAATGAAGATGTCAATGCGAAAACAGCATTCACGAATCATGTAAGAGAGTCATGAGCAGTGCTTCTTGACTATGCTGAGGGCCCAAAGTAGTCATTCATCATGATTGGATAAGCTGGCATTTTTTGCTCAAAAAAATGTTCAAGATTCATCCATGCAAACCCATCAATGCACATTGGGTCAGAGGGATCTCAAAAAGATCCAGGTCTTGAGTAAGCCAAATCTCGAGATATAAAGCCATTCATCATCTTCAATAAATGATCAATTGCTTCATGCGTTTTGCATTCATTATTGCTACCAGCAGGAGAATGGACAAAGGTTCAAACAAAAGAGTCCACATTTGACCCATCAGATATCCAACCAAGCCCCCTCACCTGTGGCCCATCTCCCGTATTGAATACGTATCTCAGCTTCCCGTTTTTCAATTCCAAAGCCAAAAAGTCCTTGCTCCTTCCGCTGCGACTAAACAAGAGAAGCCCATTCGCTTCGAATGTTCGAAATTGGAAGAATAATTGATAATTAGCCGATGATAATGCGGCCGATTCCGAAGGCGCTAATGCAACGTATGCATCTCGCGTCGAGAACATGATCGGATGTTCGTACGTGGTCTTTCTGCCGCCAAAATTAGCCGTTGATTTTAATTGATCTTCATTTTGTACAATTACATTATGACGCCTCCTTTGTTCATTGTCCGATTTCGGTCTGGCACCTGAGGATGCCAATTCGAATACGTCGTAATGATTGAATTTGAACGAGGCCATTTGACCTTCGAACCCGTGCGAAGAAGCCAATTCCGATGATCGGTCGTTGGACATTTGACCAGCCCAAAATTGGTCATAATGAAGTACAGTCAGTGGGGCTGGGATTTCGGCTGAAAAACGTACGTGTCCTTAGCAATGTCATGCATGCATTGATCATTGGCTGTCATCACTGTAGCTGTACAGTGCCTCAAGAAAGTCATGATCTCAATACACGTACTGATAACAGGACTATCCTGATCCACGAATAATTCTAATCTCCGATCTCTCCTTTTCACTTTTGCTGTATGCCAACTACCATCGTCCAATCGGCTACCCCAGAAGAATGGCTGCAAAGTTTACAAATGATAACAGCCCTGGCAGTCCGTCATTCAAATTTATATTACCTGACTAGATTTGCCAATATTAATTTGATATTCCAAAATACCATTCGAAAGCCGAATTTCAATACCCTGTCTGGAATTTTTCAATGTAGCAGCCACGAGTAATCCGGTTGATTTCAATGTCCTGAATTTAATGCTAACATCTTCAGCTTCCGAATTCAACGTTTCACCCAACGGGTATCTGACGAATTGACCGGATAGAAAATCCACAGTTATCGGTGCTGAATCGCATGTGTCGCCCTCATAAAATGTGGACGTACAATCGCATTTAAATCTATTGTATCCTTCTTTGCATACGCCTTCATTTTTACACGGTCCACTCGAGCACTGTGATAACGTCTCGAAACATCCCAATTGAACTGTGGGCGGTTTCGATATATACGCTTGACTATTTATCAAATCGAATACGAGACCGTTCAAACGTAAATCACGAAAACAGCCAACGTATCCACGACGCAATGTAGCCGCATGCAGGGATGGGGATAATGTGAAATTCCACGGGATACCGCCAATGTACAGGGAATCGCCTGAAATTTATGTAATTTACAGTACGCTTTTGGAACGGATTGTAATCACGTGATGCACCATGGTCGATTATACAAGAAATCATATTGATCGAATGTTAGCTGATTGAAAAATTTCTGTGCATAAAGCAAGAATAATTACCTAAATCAAGCCTCTTTGCCCTTCCAGGCGTTGAGAAATCGGTGGATAAATGATCCACACTAATCCGGCCTTCTCTGCCGTCCCTGTGCAACGTTACAGTATGCCATCTATGGTCATTCACACTTTGAGCCGTTGCTTGTAATCTCAACGCTCCGCTACCCAAATTCAAAATGAAAAACATCTGACCGTCGAGTAATTCGAACGCTACGAAATCCGATTGATTCCGTTCCCTAGGTCCACTGTATAAAATTATTCCGTCAGGTTCGTTGGTCCGAAATTTGAAACTGATTGAACCTTGACGCGGTGCTTGCCAGCCGGGTGATAAACGTAAATACGCAAGCGAGTCGAGGAATGATAACGGTTCGGGTGCGTGTTTTTCTCGACAACTGTCGTATGATAAATTGCCATAGACTCGTAAAAAGGCGCTTTGCTCGGGCTCCATTTTGGCTAATTCCAAAAAATCCAATACGCGTCCGGACACATTGAATCGGACCTGGAAATGTGAATCGATTGATATGGTTATCAATACTGGATTTGACCCGGTCAAAGATTCTGAACAGATGCAGCATGCACCTGAGGTCAAGGCTACAGTACGACCTTGCTTGACTGAGGTGGCCATGTCATGTGCTGTAGTTTACAAGGGGTACATGACAAAACCCCAATTGGCATGGCGGCTGATTTCTGCAATGCAAGTCAAGACAATGCCCATAATCATTGCAAGGCATTGATGACTCCTGATTTTATGCACAGCAGCCGTCATTTTTCTGCTGAACTCATTTCAGCACCCCAAACTAGCTCTTCTTATGGCTCACCTGTTTCAAACAACCGACGAAATTGGAAGTTTCCAAAACCTGAGGAAAACGACTGAGATGGTTTATTGGACTCGGCGGTCCTCCTCCGATGTAAACCAATGTGCCTGTTAATTGATCGAATTGGCCTGGTAATTCTTTCAGCTCACCGTGAACCTCGTCAACTTCAACTGATAACTGAAATCGAGATGATCAGATCAGCTATGGAATATTTCTGCTCACTGGACCTCCTATGACCAATGGCTATGTTGGAATTTTTTCTTGGTCTAAAAATTCGGCCACATCTGGCGGAATGAGCCATGATCAGCATTGGAGGCCCAGTGATTTCAACGAATTTGGGCCATGTTCAGCATTTGGGGAAGTATATCAAAAAATCAATGGGGAAGAGGGCATTGTTATCAATGGTCATCACCAACAAAAAAACATGCATTCACAATTCGGGGGAAGATATAGACCAAACGTACGAAAAACAACATCAGGGGAAATGAAAAATCAAAGCGTGCTGATCAACTTGATTTTTTTGTGTATACTTACGTGAATAGAGCTGAGGATTTTCGAGTGCTGAAATGCAAAAATCAATGCATGGAAGCTGCTAGGTGATAGATGGCTAAAAATTGATTCCGGTGTGATCAGAAGAAAATGCATAAGATAATGAGCCTTGAAGAAGCACAGTAACTCAAATGAGAATTGCTACGGTGGTGCTTGTGTGCATAAAATATAGATTAGAATTTTGAAACTAGCAATTGCTGCATAGATTGCACAACTTAATATCGTAATGAGGTAATAAGCACAGATAAAGAGGAAAGAAAATATCCAAAAATTTCTCCATCGTTATGCAAATTAGTGTGTTTGAGTAATAGTACTGCTGATATGAGTATGTTTGCACTTTAAGTATACCGTGAACGATCAAATTACGATCAGCTTATTGACCTATCACTGCAAACTAAATCGGCTACACTAATCATGAGCTATGCCTGTATAAAATCTCTGCCAAAATAATGAATTTTCTTATAAAATCTTATTTTAATGCAGCGGGATCCAGCAATCTAGCTCTACTGTATGATTATTGCAAATTCTCTGTGCATATTCAACACAATGCGGTGCATACTTTTTTCAGTCTCCTATGCACGATGACCGTATGCCATTTGTTATCATTGAATTTCAGTGCGAATACGGTTTTATTCTTGTGCCAATCAATATTGGAAGGTGCTCCTTTGGCGGCTACCATACCGCCGCCAACATTTGATGTGGCCACGATGATTCCATCTTTCAATGCTACGTGAAGATAATCCTGAAATGCGGGCACTCATGATTGGGTGCCTTTCTTTGGCATGCAATCCAGGGCATACCGTTTGATCACCGCAATAGAAAAGCATGCCATTCAAATGCATTGTCCGGAAACGGAATTTTAGTCTTTCCTCATTTGACATGAACCCGTTTCGATTCTCGGTCAAATCATAAACAAGATATTCGCCGCCAAAGAATGTGGCTTCACGGAATTCACGTTCTGAAAATTCCATCACTGTGAGCTGTGATCAGTGCACTGTGCAATCAGAAATACGTATTATAGCAAAGCATATGCTGTTTCTGTGATGTATTCTGAAAATGTTTACTTTATGTGGAGTATGGTGATCCAAAAACGATTTCGAATCACTGCTATTTATAATTTTCCAGCATTTTCATGGCTACAGTATCCTGTGCTGCTGGCCAGCCATGGCACTTCGCTGAAGTGAAGTGCCTTTGATGAATGAAATTTTAGCCACGATTGACATGAACTTATCACCAGCACAGCATCTGACAATTAGCAATCTGATGCACCTATTTTTAGCATGTTCTTGAAAAATTGGTATGTGATATTTCTATGCCCCTGACATTGATAATATTATCTTCGCCGGCTAGCATCCGCAGACTCAGAGTGAACCAAAAATTCTCATCAATCATTCCCGCAATCGTTTGAGCAGATATTCATCATGCTATCCTCAAATCCATATCTGATTTTGCTCCAAGCAGCGTATTTTGTTTATTCCTAGCATGACTCAATGACCAGTGAAATATGGAAATGATCAATGCATTTATCCATCCCCTTTCCCCTGGAGCTTACAAATCGGTTCATTACTGCATATATGAAAACGAAATCATAAATTCGGCTTCTCCTTTCGGCCATTGGTCAGTTAGATAAGGCCAAGATGGACATCATTTCCATCGTATTTATCCCCGCTTCATTTAGTCCAATGGTCAATGGACCGAGGATGACCATGACCATTTGCGCAGAATGGTGGAGTGTAGAAAACGGATCAATCGGTTTATGCTCATAGTATTTCTTAGCCTTATGAATATGTAATTAATTCACGAGACGTCTAGCCGCTCTTTGACGAGCTCTCTCCCCCCCCCCCATCAATGACCAAAACGACTACTCGTTCAATTTTACTCCAAGTCCAGTATTCTTTGATTCCTGTGGTTTCTGGTCAATATTGTTGATAAGCACATGGCAAAAATACAGCATTTTCCAGGAAAGCGTTGGGGGATGGATTTTGATTGGCATCGTATTTCCTATCTTCCAGAAGGGAATTACAGACGACGTTTCCCACTCATCGAGGCTAGAATCTACTCAAAAGGATGCCGTCACTAATAAAAGCAGTTGATTAGGCCAGCACTGCTTTCGGTAAACATGCAAACAGCCTCCCATCATACATCAATCGAGCAGGCTTCAAAAGGGTGGATCATAAATATTTACTTATCTTTGGCAATTAAGATAAATCTGATGAAATTAACAAAAATTACGCAATCTCGTGTATATAGTAATGCCATACTTTCATATGTGAATTAATGAGCCTTGTATAAATGCATAGGAACTGGAAGAACTTTGTCATCAATGTAAGTACGCGGTTACATTTGGCAGGTTTTACGGGTAATGTTTCATCAAGGTATACGGTGTAATTATGAATTAACAGGGCTTACAGAAAGGTGACTTTTGGATATTGATTTATTTCGATCAAAATCATGACTCATGTAAGCATGCTTCCAAAATGAACCTTGCACGAGGCTTGGGCTGGCTATGGCATACTGTAGTTTTGCTTATTTGCAATGCCAATCTCATGAGAGAGCTTGCGATGCTGCAAATTTTCTCACCTGACATGCACTGATGACCAACGTAATCAGTATAATTGCAATTGCACTTTGGACCATCGTCCGTACTGTAGCATATTCCCCCGTTTCGACAGTATTTCGTTTGACAATTATCATCGGCGGATTCGCGTACACCGTCGATTTTGACCAAATGCGGTGAGGTCACACCGTGCGGATGAATTCTATAGGCTAAATTCCTGAATTCACCAGCGAAATGCATAACTTTTTGCGTAGTGGGCGACGACAGGCGATCGGGTTGATAATCGGATGGAATACCCCCAATGAAAACGTCACTGTTCGTTTCGTAATTACCAAATACGAAATCCTGTTGCGTCTCCAATCGATCGTCCTCGGCTAAATCGTCGATTTTTAAACGCACGTTTTCCCAGAAATGGTACAATTCAACTTTATGCCATTGACCGTCGTTGAATCGTCGACGATCGATCTCCAATCGACGCGGTGCACGTTGACGAGGTTCCTGTCGACCCACTTTGAAATTCAACTGTACAAAACCGTCGATCAGTGTGATTTCGTAGAAATTCCCCCGTCCACCATCATCGGTGTACAAAAGCAATGCGTAGGGTTGTTTAGTTTTGAAATCGAACGTGAGTAAATTCTCGAATCTATGTTCCCATTTCGGGAAACGTACGTACGATCGATCGGAACCTTCTAATACGAACGCAGTGATTTGAAGTGATCGAAATGTGATGGACACCAAAAAGGCGGTCGTCCAGAAAGGAAATGATCGAGGCCAATTTGAATGCTTCATTTCGGGTATAATGGTGAAATTCTGAAAGAAAATTTGCATTTGTCACCATTTCGGTGGATGAAGCTATAGAAATTGCATAATTAATTTTGGGAGATTTTTTTCTCACTTTTCATCAATGCTAGGCACGATTTCTTTAGGTGAAGGCTTATACGGCTTCACAATAGCAGTTTTTTTTACTCCTGTTCAACAATTTTGCTATTACAAAATAAGGAAGTTTTTCTGGCCAAATTGCAGCTAATAATTATCATGTTGTCTTGACAGCAATTTTTCTATGATTAAAAGCTTTATTACCAGGCATAATCTGGCACAAGTGCCAACACAGACATAATGAGCATCTCAAACGGTTGCTCTCCGAGAAGACCTTCGGGGGAGGAGTCTTCTGAATCATTTTTTATCACACTCACCACAGCATACCCACCTAAGTGGCATCAGCAGCCATATCAAATGTGACCATTGAAATACCACTGGCTAAAACATAGCTTCCATGGAAGCTTTTTCATCAAAGTTTTTGTCAAAGTCGGAGCGCATAAACGTTATGATATCCACGAAATATCCCCCGAGTCCAACATCATCTATTCGTACGATGATATGGAAGTTTTTAGATCAATCTATCCGCCCTCAGCGAGATTGATGATGGATTTTCCGATGGGGGCGTTTTGTAGGCTCAATATTCCGAATGAGAAGCAGGATGCGTGGGATAGTATTTTTTCCGCTTCACTCACAAATAAGCTGCATTGTATTCATTCTCCAGGGATAAAACGCCTTTTCATTTTCACCCAGAATATTGCCCACGTAACAATGCATGTGTGTATGGGGATCGGATATCACTCGGATACGTTGGATATAGTAAATAAGATAAGGAAAGTTCTTGTGCAAGGCTGCGGTTACGACTAGGATGCCTGCTGACTTCCAGCTGCGAATGGAGGCGAATAATGACCAGTCAATTTTCGGATATCTAAATACGAAATACGTACATGGATGGATGTGGGATAGGGGGGGGGTTCAATCATAAATTCAAAATAGACCATCTGGCTATGTGCCACGACATCTGCTACATCCGCCTGCCGAAACACCCCCATCCTTTAGCTAACGGGACAAAATCGAACTCTATCTTTGAACGAGACAGCTTTTCATGAAGCCATAACAACGTGTAGAATGGCTTCACGCTTTCCATGTATGAGAACGTCATTTTCTTGCCTCGTGTACTATAAAACCAACCTTCAAGTTCTGGGGGCCATTTTTAAGGTATGGAAACTACCTTTGACCCCCCCCCCCATCGGGCTAATCTGGTATCTAAGACACCGAGGCATCAAATGAAAACCCATAATCATAAACAATTCTCAAAAACTTCTTTGAAGCGTAAGACTGGGCTCAGGCATTGCGTGGCTTTTTAGACGAGCAATAAACGTGTTTTTAGTATTGCCTGTCAAGAAGAGAAAGCTATTTGAGGAAAGATGCATAATTGGAAAATGCTAAGGCTTCCCCCTCTTCTTTCATAGAATAGAACTCGGCCATAAAAGTCACCAACGACGACGACGACGAGTGGCTTTTTCAACCCCCATCTGTTTTTGCATCGACTGTTAGTCGTCGTGTCTGGCTAATATTTTCATGTCAATTTTGTGCCAGGAACACGAACAGGTTCCAATGGAAAGCAAAAAGGAAGATTTGATGCCAAAAAAAGGCAATGCGTTGAAGCTCGACTAATTCGAGCCGCTCACTCGATGAGTACCTGAGTAAAATGCGTCTGAATGTAGAAGAAATGAGAAAACGAATTGACCACATGCGACATTCTCATGATGTCGTCATTCGAATTTCCTCTTCCGAAAGAAAAGTTCACGCGAAAATGCCGTTCTGAATGCGCTTAGCTAGTTTTTATTCTCAGCTGGTGATCGCAATTGTAACTTTGTTCGATTGAGTGAAATCACGGCTTCATCAATGAGACCGTGAGAAAAAGAAACTCGGAAAAATGAAAAAACATCGAGTTTAGCTGGGCTATTCAAAGGTACAGTTGATCAAGGAAGTAGATAAAAAGTAAAGCCGAAAAAAATGACGATTCTGGAAGGATTACAACCAATCTTAGCTCACATCATATCAATGATCACGAAACATGACTGATAATGATGCAAAAATCATTGGCCAATGCAGCTTCCGAATATGGCGGGAAATGCTACAATTTGAATTTTTTGCTTCCGAGAAGCCAAAACTTAGGCCCACTCATGCAGACGAAATCATTTTTAATAAATTCATACTGGTGTCTGGCTTTGGAGCATTACCAATGGTACTGCACATATTCACACAAGGGACCAAAGGCCACTTGAATGGTCTTCTCAAAAACAAGGCGAGAATGAATTACAGTATTTCAGACAAAGAGGCTAAGGCACTGTGGAAAGTATTCATTTTCTTGCCCCAGGGGTGACGAAAAGAATAATGAAATTCAATTAGCTTCGACCATTTGAAAAAACACTGCTGCTTCCGTTTTAAGCTAACAATTGAGACGGGTGAGGTCTTTTGAAAAAACTCCCAACCCAATCCACGGTTTTCTCCCGAAACGAGAAAAGCAAGCAAAGCGAATGAGGTCCATACTGAAACTGGAGCTGGGAAAATGAAAAGAGGTGCCTACCAAGTTATTTCGACATGAGAACAAAAGAAAAAAGAAGCAGCCTATTGAACCATTGCACAAGACCTGGACCTCTTTTCCCCGAAGTTTGGCTCCAGGCATAATGGTATGGGCAATTTGAAAAGAAAATGCGTTTTTCCATCCATATTATGTGTCATCATATAGAATGAGGCTAAAATCTTTTTCCTCCATAAAAACACTATCCAATTCACAGCCTAAAGCCATGGGTGTCCACTTTGCAAACATGGCAGTAAAAGGGCTCTGGGTCTAATCAAAAACCGCTAGTCCTCCTAGCTCAAGGCCGAAAATCGGGCCTGGGGAAGTTTAGAAACGGAAGCTGCTTTTATGCGGATTAGTAGAAAAACTTCTCCCCCACCCCATAGCATAATGATGGCCTCGAATAAAGAAAGCGTCCAACATTGTAAAACCAATAAACGGAAACAGGCAGGGGGACGGTTTTTCTTAAATGGATGGCTCGATCGGGAGTGATCAAAGGATTCGTTTAAAAGCCACAGTATGAAACTAGGCAAGAAAATGCCATTTATGGGCGGGAAAACATGGAGTAAAACTAGCCTCCTCCCCCATATTGACCCCTAGTGACTAAATAGAAGCAAATGACTCCCCATGTAATGTAAGCCGGTCGATGCTAAAAGCACCTGCGGCTTTGACCACTTATCCTTCCAGACATACAATACGGACATCCATATCGACTGGGAGGGCTATTTGTTTCAGGGGGTCTCCCATGACAGCTTTCTTACATTCATTCTTGGTTGCTCCGAAACCACATAACACCAAGGCCATTGAATAATCGAAGGTCCCATGCTGGCTTAGCACAAGGGGTCGTGTTTAGCAAGGTCATAACAAGGTGTCCAGTGTCCACCTGACGTCTTTTAAGTGTTCTCGGACAGAGTGCTTACATTGGTCAGACTCTGGCTGATAATGACCGACTCACCATTGGAATGGCATAGGATTACTGTACATTGTTACACTGCAGAAAATCGTGCCGCGGTGTCTGCAGTGACCACAGCATTTTTGGAACGTGTTTGGCCGATCTGCCAAAAACCCAGAGTCGGCTGGTGCTTTTAGGCATTCAATTCGAGACACGCATGCATAATAGATTCCTGTGTCGGCACAGCCTTACTCCAGGGTGAACTAGTCGATTTCCGAGAGGCCATCAGTTCAGGCATGATTCTGTGGTCTGGTCGTGCTTGACAAAAGCCTAATTATGCTGATTGAAAGGCATTAATCGCTTGTAAAAACGACACGGACCACAAACCGCATTGGCAGCTGTCACAAACTATGTCCACATTGAACGTGATCAAATTGAATCGTGTAATCAAATGGACACATCCCCTCGGAGGGAGAAAAACGAGGTTAGCAAAAACATGCAATGCAATATTCCCTATAGGGGGAAGAATGGTGTTGTTTTTATAATCAAATTAATTTAATATAATTGTATGAGTATGGCAACTCTGAATGACACATGGTAAAGCTGACATGTTACAAAACACGAGCGAGATTTATGCGAATCAATTATGTCAGGCTAGACAGGGTTTTAGAAAGAGATTCTGTCAAAATATGACCTAGAAAACTGTTGGCAGAAATTTGTGATCACTTGGCATGATTTCGTGATTTTGTGTTGTTCATGAACATGCACGCATGGCATGCTGAAATTCAGCATTCCTAAATTGGGATCTGATTTTGGCTTGAGGAATAATAGTCATAAATAATAGGTTTGACAAAATAATGCACATGTCCAGTCATACTTTAGCTGACCAGAAAAAATCAACGTTCTCTCACCTGGCAACTTTTGGCTTCTCACAAGGGAAGCTTCCGGAGTGTCATTTTGTTATCGCGGTCAAACTTTCAGGAAATATAGAGTCGACCCTTGCGAATT
>JAQIWJ010000255.1:0-26520 GCA_034695185.1 Discolaimus major
AGGTAGGTGGCATGCATGCATGCAGTAATCAGGAGAACTTCTACCTTTGGAAGGGTGCAGACGAGCCACTGGCTAGCCTATGTTTACCTTCATCGTAGAATTCATGAGGAAATTGGCTGCATATGATGTGCTTTTTGATTGGAATAGGTCAGTGCTTTGGCTTTTGATTTTTTTTCTTTCGTGGGAATAGGATTAGGCTTTGTATTGGTAATAATAGTTATAACCGTCTCCAGGAAGCGGGCATCTAGGGAGGGAGATGAAACGGGCGTGGTTACATTTATTTCCACGGTCGATAGGCTTCTATGTATTTCCATATATGACCGAGCTAAACATGCGTTCGATCGGGGCATTTATTAGATGAAGAGGATCGTTTCGTGGAAAGATGCTCATTCGTCGGGTCAATACTCGTGTGTATAATACACATGCTTTGCTTTGCTTTTTCCCCCGTTTCATTTTCATAGCCGGCCGGTGCGAGTTGCTTGGGTTAGCTCGACGTCTGCTGCTAGCTAAATGCTAGCAAACCGAAGCTAGCAAGGAGGAGAAAGGGGAGGGATGGTGGATGTTTCTCGCGTACCAGATTCCAGCCCTTCGTTGAATGATGAGATTGATTTTCACCAGTTTGCATTGGTCGTGTGTGGCGCATTTCGTGGGTGCATGCATCTGGTTGAGGAGACGCGAAAAATCGTGGTGTTGAGGAGGACCCGAACTGCTGTTACTAATCGCGCCTTTGGTCCTCTAAAACGATTGTGTATAGTAGGCGTACAATTGTACTATAACCCGGCTTTCGTCTCCTGGGAATATTGGATGGTGTACGTACACTACACAATTTGCGCGTGTGGCTTTTCTTCCAGAAGGCGACTGTGTGTACCGTTTTGAGTAGTGTATTGCTGGACATGGCATTATTAGGAGGAGACTGGTGGTTGGCCATTCGTCCGGTGCGGCTCTCCTCCACCAAAATGAAACTAGGCTTCGGCGAGGTTGGGTGAACCGGGTGCTCAATTGTTGTCGGTGAAAGGCGTCCTCGCGGCGACGAAAACAGTCGGAAATACGCGCTACTTTTGCCCATATCCGTCCAATTCGTCAGTGGTGTAGCAAGGAAGGAGACACTACTCCAGCCCTAGTCATTCCGTGGTATGGACGAACACGCGTCTTCGATTTTACGCTTGTGTCCGATCGGGAGTCGACCTTTCGTCGTTTTCCGCTTCTATTTTATTGAACGCTTTTGCTTGATGCGTTCATTGGTTCTTCAACGTGTCTCTCTGCGAAACAGAGACCACGCAGGAAGCAAAACCGCAAAGCTTCCTCTCTCCTGGGGGGGGGGGGCCTTGCTAAGGATAAGAGGTTGGTAGGCGTGTCATCTTGTTAGGATTTTCGTTGATTCATGTTACTGCGGTTTTGCCCTTGGCTGTTGTATGTTCTGAGCAGAGCATTTTAGTAGTGCTTATTTATTGGGATCATCCTAGTGTCAGGTTTACGACTCTTTGATTACGATGAGACCAGCTTTCTTTGCCAAGTAAGCCGATGAATTCAGCTTCGGCGTCTCATTCACTGCTCCGCATTTATTACGCGTTGTTGAGATTCTCTTTATTCATTCTGATGAGAAGGCAGGCTACTTGAATAGAATTTATTATTCGAAGTTATTGTACTTCTTCTTCCTTCTGCGTTCTTCTTCGTTGTTGAATGAATGGCATTGAAGCTTGTCGAATGTGTTCGGGAAGGGAGGGGGGTCACCGGCTAGGTACGCTTTTCACAGCCGGTGTGAAAACACGTTGATGTCGTTTGATGTTTAGAATAACATTATTGGCAATGTAGTAGTAGTCGAAATTAGAATCGCTTTTTTATTCTTTCTCGTTCTACTACTGTCCAGGAGTGGAAGTAGCTTGATGATTTGCATTGGTGAAATTGCGGGGGCTGGATTTTCTTTGGTTAGGTTTGGTTAGGCTGGTTTTTGTTGAATCAAACTACGTGCATCGATTGCACCTGCCTGTACTGGAAGTCGTTGGTCTCCACGCTGAAAGAAATTCATTGCGTGTTGAGCACTCGTCGCGATTTCAACTTTTCGATTTGCGAAGGTGCTATAGTAGGGTCAGTGTTAATTGAGATGGCTAGGGTTCCGAGTTTTTACTGCTGTCGTTTTACGCAATCACTGTTGACAGTTTTCGCGAAGATTGCCGCGTTTATTCATTTGCCAGTTTCTTGGTGTGGCTACTGTGTAGGAGGATGCTTGGTTAATCGGTGCCCTGTGGCATGTAAAGAGCTATTTTTCGATTACCGAGCGTGAAATGACTTGATTACACTTGGCGACGCTTATTGGTTGAAAGGCGTCTCGTCGACTCGTATACAACGTTTTATCCCTCTCTCTCTCTCCAATGTGTATATTATTTGGCATGTTGCCTCGTCCCACCGCGTATCTTGCAAACAGCCGGATCAATGGTATGTAGCTTGCTTGTCCGGCTGCCCCTTTTACTCGAGCGGCTGGTTGGTACGTGGCTTCTTCTGAGGTTGACCGGCCGACGTAAGCGGAACCTGGGCGTGCCGCTGAGCCTTGTTGTGAGGTCCGGTCATCACATCATTGAATTTTCAAAAGGCTAGTTTTCAGCTAAACGGATTCTCTTTGGATTAGGAGGATAGGAGCAACGAGGATGAATGGTCTGACTTCTTTTTTTGCATCCAGTGGCGATTTAGAGGCTAGAGATGACAGGGAAATTTGCGAAGGCGGTTTGTTCGTTTCACAAGTCGTTTTCGACTGTCTGGTGTTACGAATATGCACCGTGCCGGTGCTGAGGGATTTGGTGGGTGGGGGATGCCGCAGTGCAGCGATTCTCGACTGCTGCTAGCGTCGAGACGACGAAGAAGGCGGCAATGTCGTTCCATTCGGGTGCGATATTATGTTTAGTCGTTTTATGTACATTCTGTACAGTAAGTATAGGCCCCATCGAAGTGTTCAAATTCACATGTTACGAGGAGGAACGAACTGAGAGAAACCAGAATATGGCGGGGAGAGATATAGTTTTCGTGCGTTGGTCGGGTTTTGGCTTTTACTCATGCCTGCGTTGTATTATATAATGCGTTATTAGGAGCACGATAGAGGAGCGAAGACGAGGAGGGTTTTGGTTGGTTTGGTGGGTAGTCAGTCTCCGCGATTCGTGATGTAAAATTTCCGCGAGTGTAGTCAGCCAGTGGCTTCGAAATGTGCCGACTGGCTATGTACTGCCGTTTTGTTTGGCACCGACTGCTGGGGCATTTTTCTCGACATCGGCGTTAAATGCTGCCATTCGCCTCTCGTCGAAGTCAGTACTTGTCGGAGACGTTTCGGCTTTAGGTATTCGCGAGTTGGGCGCGCGACCAGGCTGCGAAACTTGTTTGGCAACCGGTGCTTGCTTCTTTTCAATATGTTACATAGACAAAACTCCCCTCACTAGTGCTATTTGATGTACATTCGCCTATTTTACGGCGGGTGAATACTTTACAATATTGAGGTTGGTCGGGCAGTGACTGCGTAGTTGGTTGATCTAACGCCGAGTGCGAGCAACTTGTATTATTACCCGGATGACACCGTTTTGAAATTATATTCGGATGATTCTTGTTGCGCGTTGAATGCAGTAGCTAAATTGCAAAGAGGACCTTGTCAATGCAGTAGCCATTTATTCGGCTGACGAGGCAGTTAAAAATCGTCGTGTTTAGGATTTGTGTTTTTATGAATAACGAATGTGTTTTTATGCACCGTGTAAGTCGGTGCGTGGATAAGCAAAGGGGTTGGGTGGCTTTTTGTGGCCGATTCAGTTGCACGGAGATGAGGCAGAGGGGGAGAGAGTAGGATGCTTTTGATATATAGAATTTCCGCGTTTCTCGGCTCATTATCCAGCCACTTGGCTGTCGGTCGGTTTGCTGTTGGTTGTTGGACTGGCCGAGCAAACCAAGTATGGGCAAATGGTGCTGGCCGTTTGAGCTGGTTTCCGTGGTGGCAGATCGGCTCTAGGAGCTGACGGCTAGTCTGTATTCTCAGCGGAAGAGGGAGGGCGTGGCGTAGGGGCTTGGAGAAAGTGGAGTGGCAAAGCATCGTCGGTTAATTTTTGAAGTAAAATCGATGTATATAATGCGTTTCATACATGGATAGAAGGAGGAGGTTGTTACATCAGTTGTAGCGTGTCTGTGTATCTGTTCTTCGATTCGGTCAATGCAATGCTCGCGTGCCAGGCTTTGGCGACCGTTGGCCGCGTCTCTTTTTCTTATTCCGCGCCAATGAATGATTCGATACGTGGTAATTCCGTACGTCAACTGGTTTTATTCGCATTTCTGCCAGTTTGGCCTCCCGTTGTTCCTGTTCTTTCCTATTCTCTTTTCACTTTGGGGTTCATGCACGACCCACATGCTAGGCCATGGTTTTTCGTTTTGAGTTTGCTTATGGAGATATAGTTAGTAGCTAGCTCTTCACTCGCCCCGCATTCCGGTTTCCCCTCATTGCGTTGTAGTTGAATCAATCATTAGGTGGGCTTCCGCCTACGTTCTACATTATGCCGCCTCTTTCTTGAGGTTGCATGTAGTGTAATGCGAATGATGAGAAGGGTTTAGTATTCCGTCATTCTTTCTTTGCTTTGTTTAACTCTTGGATTACGCAAATCATCCAGATAAATAGCTGTCGCGTCATTGATTGCTTTGATAGACGTCTAGTGTTGTTGAGGGATTTTAATTCCACTAGCTACTGTTTATCCGCATCGGAATCTTCCTAGTCGAGTGGAAAAGTACTCTGCACATGGCTCCGATGTTTATAATGACACGCGTATTCTCTCTTCTCAGTAATGGCAATGGTTATTACGATGTTTCGGTATTGTAACAAGGCAGCCAGTTTTCCGAGCTAGTTCTATTGGCTCAAGAAAATGGATCCAACGAAGTTGATGCCAAAATCGAACATGATTGGAGCAGCACAACAGTAAGCATTTGAGCTGGAAAATTCCATTTGTATTGGCTGGGCCTAGAATAGCATGCGCGCGCATTGAGCTGGGAATCTTGCACAATGCTGTCAGGAAACTGGGCATTGCTGTCAAAATAGTTGATCTCCTTATATTTCAGGGACATGATGTGGCATACGGCAGCTCCGAACGCTCAGCAAGCTCACGGTGCGGTTTCCGTGGTCACTACGGTTTACTCGAATGTTCCAGCTTATCCTGGTCCACCGCAAAGCTTTAATACATCGACTGTACATCCGAATTCGGGACCAAACGCGTTTGGAATCGGCGGCGGAGCGTCCGGTATCCCTCCGTATGGTGCGGCTCCTGGACAAGCGACCAAGTCGTCAGCGTATTGCGGCGATGGATCTTATACGGCCTATGATCAAAATTATTCATCCGCGGGTGCATCCGATTATGGTCCAACTGGTCCGCAACAAGCAGCGTTGAACGCGGCTCAAGTAGCGGCAGCAGCAGTTGCAACGGCCACAGCAACAGCCGTAGCTATCGATCCGTCGCAATTTCATCAACAGTATCATCCTGGATCGCAGGTAGTTGTTTTTTAAAACTTTGCTCTGTACCGCCTGCATAATATTTTCTTTAGCCCAACGCCTACGGAAACGGGCTGTATCAATCGCAGATGGTACAGCCGAATCCATATGGAGCTAATGCTCGTGGCGTTCAACCCAGATCACAGGTAAACTTGCTCTTTTGATTGGAGAGAATATTCTAATGATATGCATTCCATTTTAGATGCCATCTCAATACATGCCAACCGTGCGGGCAACGCGTTCGCAATCGAATATTCGTTATCCTACAACCGGAATGAAATGTCCACCCGCAGCAACGCCAGGATATCCGAACGGCCAGCAACAACCCGCACCACCGTATATGGGAGCATATCCGGGCGGCCAACAACAAATGCTACCAACGAATCAACGAGCAATGATGCAAACAACGGCCATGTACGCTTCGAATATGGGTCCAACCGGGGGCTACAATCCTCGAATGGCTCATGCGAGAAGCCCGCATTATCCAATGCCTCAATCGGCCATGTCGTCTCAGAACTCATCGATGATACCAAATGGTGGATATATGCCGCATCCGGGTTATGGACATCAAATGCAACAGCAAATTCCGGCGCCATCTTATGAGGTATGGTGAAGAAGGTATGCACGTGGAGTTGCTGAATTTAAATAACGCTTTCTTTCAGCAACATATGCGCTCCAATCATCAAATGTACGGTTCCATGACCGCTTTGCCGAACAATCCAACGCCGCCATTGACGCCGGCCGTCAGTGGTGTTATGATTCCTCCTCCAGGATATCCGACAGGCCCAGGGAATATTGGCGGTGCACCTCCGTCGACCACAATTGACATGAAACCAGCGGTGAATGTGCAAGGTAGATACGATTTTTCAATTCGTTTCCTCTTTTCTAAACTTGTCTCATTCTAGCTGACGACGCTGAGCCGCGGATTACGATTCCAGTGCGTGATGGAATTCTGTTGCAACCGTTTCGATTGGAACACAACGCCCCAGTTTCTCAACACATTTTTATTCTGGATGATCGGAATTTCCATTCGCTGTGCACAAAGTAAGCGATTATGAGGTGATGCTTGATTCTGCTGCTCTAATTCTCGCACCCTCTTTTAGCTCGACTTATGATCTTCAATTGAAATGCTTCCACGCGGAAGATAAAACCATGTCGAACAATTGGCCGAATAATGCGAATATTCAAATTTGCGTCAATGGAACACCGGTGGCCGTTCGGCTGGTGGAACGACCGTTGTACATCAAATCATTATGTCAGAAGCAGAAGAACACGTTGCAAATCGCCGTCCAGCAATGTTGCTGCGTAAGTTTGATTAGCTTTCTGTGTGGAAAAGAATGCCAACCGTGTGCTTTTATTTCAGTCGCATTTATTCATATTGTCTCTAGTCACGAGACCAACAGTCGAGACGGTGGCGAGGCAATTGGTACGTCAACGCTTAGTATCGGCGGATCATTGCATCGAGAAAAGTAAGTCGAGCATGCGATTAGATAGGTGGCGAATTATTAATTGGTGACATTAATTTTCAGTCCGCAACTTTTTCCACTCCGGGGAAGCGGCTCAGGCGCAATTGAGAAACGTTGACAACACTGGTGGCAATGGCGAATCACTTCAAATGATGTCCATCACTATGTCGTTGAAGTGCCCGATTACGATGAAAAGAATTGAATTACCTGCGAGAGGAGAAGAATGCAGGCATGTGCAGGTAAGACTTTGATTCTGGCTGATTTATTGCGTTGCAAAATGGACCTGTTGTTTCAGTGTTTCGATTTGCGGTCGTATTTGGAAATGAACAAAGAACGCAGCACATGGCTTTGTCCAATTTGCAAGTGAGCTATCATGTGAAAAATTGTGATCATATTCATGACGTAATTTGTTTTTCAGGCGTTTGGCTCCCTGGGACAGGCTGGAAATCGATCAATACGTTTGGGGAATATTGACGAATTTGAGCAGTTGCGACGTGGACGAAGTTACTATCGACGGTGCGGCGGCTTGGAAGCCAGTTGGCCGACAGGCAGTCGGCGGTGCCATGAAAGATGAAAGTGATGGTAAAATTATGCACTTGGCTTCAACATTCTTTCAAGTAATTAGATCTCTTATTTCAGTGCCTTGTCATAACGCGAAACGGTTCAAACCCGACCCTGGCGCCAACGGTGGGAATGTATGCCCGTGGAATCAGTCGAATATGCAGCCATTAACGCCTGCGGCGATGTCATCGCAGCCTACATCGAATCTTGGACAACAACTGCAAGCCGGTGGAGCGAATATGCCGGGTTCACTTTATCATCGTTCCGCGAATGTTCTCAGTCCCCATTTCACTGGCGGCTCGCCGGGATCCGCGTCATACGCTAATGTAAGTACGGCTGTTTCTTGAATGCTGATTGTGGTCTGACCACACCGGTTTCTGAATTTGGGTTTGCTAATTGATCCTCGTTGTAGGGAAATCCTTCAACGCCAGTTCCGTGTCATCCAAACATTACCGGGTCAATAGCCAATGGTGTGCAGCCAACGACGTCCAGCTTCAGCAGTCCAAATACGCCGCGGCAATCGGTCGGTCCGTTGACACCGTATAATTCGCGTGGTGGACCAACGACGCCAGTAACGCCGCAACAACAGTATCAGAATAATCCGCCCTCGGTTGGACCGCCGCCAAGAAGCGTTGGGAATCCGCCTTCCGTGGATAATCAGAACAAAAGTGGACACGGGTCGTCGTCGATGAATTTTGGCGGTCAACGTCAGCAATCACTGCAGCAGCAATCGAGTGTTGATGCATCATTTGCTGGTGAGTACTAGTCTTGCTTCGTTTAGTCCAATTGCTTCATTGAAAAACTGAATTTTGCTCACTAATCTCGTCTTTATTTCAGGCTCTGCACCATACACTCCGATATCCGTCAGCAGTGCGGGTAGCCAGCAAGGCGTGAACAGTTTAACGAACAATTCGGCCGGAGTGGACGGCAGTGCTGATTTCCCCGATTTCACGTTCGATGCAAGCGACTTATTGGGCAGCGGAGACACGAATCAAGCTGGAGGAGGGGTATGTTTTATCTGTTTTCCGATTCAATGAATAAGCCCTGTTGTTTCAGCTTTTCAACGACCCAGAAGAGCTGATGAAGTATTTGGCCGACGATACGGATTTCGGTGGCTTTAGTTTCTCGGGTCATAATAATGCTGGGATCAATAATACGCTCTCCAATACGTCCGGAAACGTCGATGAACAGCGGAGATTATCCCATTCGATGAATGCCGCATCCAACAACGCGTCGTCGAAGTTCTCATCTTCATCCGTCCACCAGAACAACGGCTATGGTACTGGAAGCAATGGTGCAGCCACGTCGGAGGATTTGGCTTCGATGGACGACATTTTATCCCTTCTCGAAAAGTAAGAAGTCTCTTCTTTGTGGCATATGCGTAGGTCATTCTTCTGTTCACATTTATTTATGCGAAAGTAATACAGGTACTTGAGTTTGAGAATTTTTTGAACAGCTTTTTTGGCATTGCATATCCGCTGAGTTTTTTCTGGTACAGAAATTTACGAGCTATAGGTATTTGCAAGAGTACTGTGCCTGTTGATTGAATTCCCTTTGGTTCAGAAGCACATTTTTGACATTATCACTTCATGATTGATTTTTTACAAACATGTCCTGTATGTCTGAATCTTTTGCGCATTTCGTAATCTTGATGGACATTTTTTGTGCTGTTGCATCTCATGATCTAATATTCTGCAGACTAGGTCTACTTTTCTTCCAATTGCTGCCAAATTTGATTATTACTTAAACAAGGGTACAGCTTCGATGAGAAGTGATTTTTTTTGAAGAGACAGGTTTTTACTGTTTTTATTCTTATATGACGAAGAGAAGCCATCTTTTTTTGTGGTAGACTAATAAGGCGATAGTATGTAATTCAGGAAATTGAGGGATGGTTTTTTTTAGCTCGGCTGCGTTTAGATCAAAGTTGGCTTTACATTTTTTATCTTGAGAAGTATTCGGTTTGATTGGAATGAGTAGAGGTTCTGGTTGAAGTTTGTATATTTCTATGCTTTACGCATCAATGCGTTTATTTTTTGAACTAGTTTATTCTTGTATTGATCATTATTAGTGGCATCTGCGATGTATTTTTGCTTTGTATTATATTTCGGCTGTGCATTCACAAATATATTTGCGAATGATTCGGTGATCATTGAGTAATTGCGCAATTCGGAGTAGGCCTCTGGATATTCCCGCGGTTTGCTATTACGAACTCGGGCCTGGTCAAGTGTGCGGCTGCCTATGACAAAGCTGAATGTCCCGGCTTTCAGAAGGAAAATCAAGAAAAAATCCCGATATTTTTGGAGTTTTACAAATTCTTTGGCCAGTTCAGAAGAGATTGAAAATGGGTTGCGCGAATAGCACTGATCGAGGAGCTTATATTCGTTCTAAACAAATCGACGATCAATTGAAAGCCGATCATGATCGATTGCAACGAGAAGTCAAATTGCTATTGTTGGGTGAGTACAGAATGTTCTGGGATTGATGTCATGATTTATGAGCATGATTTTGAAGCACCGCATCGCAAATCCAGTGATTTGCATTCCATAGGAGAATTTATTTTTTATGCGTTCAAATATTACTCAAAATTGCAAAATTAGCAAATTTTGGCAAATATGCTCACAAATTCACCAGATTTTGATTTTCAGGCGCTGGCGAATCGGGAAAGAGTACAATCGTCAAGCAGATGAAGTAAGTTTCTCATTTTCATCTCATTGGATAATTAATGCCTGACGATCTTGTATTTTAGAATTATCCATGAAACCGGATATACGGAAGAAGAAAGAAAAGCGTACAGACCCGTTGTATTCTCCAATACGATTCAAAGCATGATGGCCATTATTCGTGCAATGGGACCGTTGAAAATTTCTTTCGGACAACCGGAAAGAGCGGTAAGCCAATTTCTCGTGTATATTGCACAAATCTAGATGAATTTTGTTTTAGGAAGACGCCCGATTATTCTTCGCATTGGCCGCCCAAGCAGACGAGGGTGAAATGCCTGCCGAATTAGCCACGTACATGAAGCGATTATGGTCGGACAAAGGAGTTCAAGAATGCTTTTCGAGATCAAGAGAATATCAATTGAACGATTCGGCACCTTAGTAAGTTCCTTGGTACTTGCATTCTTGAGATTTGATTCCTAAAGAATGTTCCCGTTTCAGTTACTTGAATACGTTGGACAGAATATCCAGCCCTAATTACGTGCCAACGCAGGACGACGTGTTGCGGACACGCGTGAAGACGACTGGAATTGTGGAAACGCATTTCTCCTACAAGAACTTGCATTTCAAGTAAGGATTCATTTATCTGATCATGAGATCTGAAGCTTAACTTCCGATTTTATTTCAGGATGTTCGACGTTGGCGGTCAACGGTCAGAGCGTAAAAAGTGGATTCACTGTTTCGAAGGCGTCACAGCCATCATATTCTGCGTGGCTATGAGCGAATACGATATGGTCTTGGCCGAAGATGAGGAAATGGTAAGCATGCTTTGCCTTTTCTACAGACCTTGATTTATATATGCCTGTATTTCAGAACCGCATGGTTGAAAGCATGAAGCTGTTCGATTCGATTTGCAACAACAAATGGTTCACGGATACGTCGATCATTCTGTTCTTGAACAAAAAGGATTTATTCGAGGAGAAAATTCAAAAGTCGCCGTTGACCATTTGCTTTCCTGAATACACAGGTACGTATGGATTACTTTGATCGTGGCTGGTTGAATTTCCTGGTCTAATTGCAACATTCGTTTTAGGTCCCAACACGTACGAGGACGCAGCGGCTTACATCCAGACGAAATTCGAGAATTTGAACAAACGCAGAGACGGTCAAAAGGAGATCTACACGCATTTCACTTGCGCCACGGATACGAACAATATTCGATTCGTTTTCGACGCCGTCACGGATATTATCATCAAGGATAATCTCCGGCAATGCGGTTTATTCTAATTATGGTAAGCATTTCCTGCAATTTCGCTCTGAAAAGCTTCATAAACTCCTGTTTCAGATGGCATTGATGACGTTTCGAAATACATCGATCAGCGGCCAACGAAATTATTATTCACTTGGTAAATGTAATCGTCATAGAAGCTGAAAACAATCGCGGAAGGTAATCTTTTGCTTATTTCTTTTCTCGGTATGCATTGTTTGCCTTGAGAATTTTTGTGTCCTTAGTTCAGGTGGCCAGTTTCTTGTTTTTGTAATCAGCTAGGTGCACTTTGTATTTTTTGGAGGTCATTGCTGCCTCCGCCTTTTTTTGCGGCTTTAAAATTTATATCCAAGGCATTTATGAAGGCCTTTAATGACATTTGGGGGAGCGTGATCGTGATTGATTCATTATCCTTTGATTGTGAAAGGCGCTTTTTTGTATGTACCCATACGATGCTATGACAATTTCTTTGGAATCACTGCAATCTATGCTAATCATGATTTTATGCAAACGATGATCTTCGAATATATGCACTTATTTGATCAATTATATCGTGTAGTAATTGAGAAATTTTCACGATCACATCGACTTGATTTGATCATATAATAGCTCTTGGGAAAAGGACGTTTTCAGTTAGCCGTGGTGAAACCTAAATTTACTCAAATCCCTGGGTGTGCTGCTAGCATTTTGGCCGAAATTAGCTACCGGAAGTGGTTTTACTGCTGATTTTGCTGATTTTATTTCTGCGATTAGCTAGATCTGTTTTGATTCGTAATGGATCGAATCGTGAGATGATCGATCTGATCTCGTATTCTACGTAGCGTGATTCGCCTTAGTTAGCTCGGAATCGAAATACGATTCGTTCGTACTAAAATCCTAGATTTTTAGGAATTGCCTTATTCAGCATCAACGACGAGGAAATTTATTTTTATCCGATCATCGATCGATGTAAAAGAAATCGGACGGCCAGGATTTTATTCGGGACATTTTAAACGTTTCAACGGCCGCGTACGGCATTGGATTCAATCGTCAGGTGAAAGAAATTTGAGACGGTGGATATTTTTTGGGGAGAATGTCTCAATTCGACGTGATCGAAGAAGTGGCCGAAGATGACGTAATCGAAGTTCTCGATTCACGAGTCGTATCGCCGCCGGTCGGCCCGGATCCAGTAATTATCAAAGGCTGTGGACATATGACTGTGTAAGTTCTTATCATTTTTTCTAAATTCGCAAATGGCTGAAGAATATTCTCGATTTAGATTTGGTCTCAGCAATCGATTCGAACCCGCATTTCCATCGCAATTAGTCGGAAAAGTAAGTTTCATTATCTCATTTTACTGATAGACGATTTGTTGAAAAACTTGCGTTTTTTTCAGGTGGCTCCTGAGGAATTCAAAGATACCATGGTCCGTATAAATAGCATACTTCGAAAAAGCATGCCGGTCAATGCCAGATGGTTATTTTGCGGGTGCATATTCTGTTGCTGTACGATGGGATGTTCATTGTGGCCCGTAATTTGCTTGAACAAAAAGGTAAGCTTCTTTTTCTTATTTTGCAATTTCTGCGCTGAAAATGCGATTTCTTTCAGACAGTTCGCTCGATTGACAAAACGTTGGATTGGGAAAATACGCATCTTTACGGCCGACTCGGTATAAATTGGAAACTGAAAAAGCAACGCAGCGATTCAAATAATATGACCGAATACGTAAGTGTAGACATTTTGGCAGCAATCATAATTTCATGATTGAGATAATTAATCATGAATAATGAAGATTTCCTTTTCAGGTTCTAATGATCGAATTTCTGCCAAAGGCTCCGTTATCTCAGCCGGATTGACGATCGTGTATTGAGGATTTTACGATTGGATTAAAATTACGATCAAGCTTATTCGTATCAAGAAACTTGTACACAGCGATTTTCGATTGGTGATATTAAATTTCTACTGGTAAATTGAGTGAGTATGTGGGCTTTTATCATTGTTATCCTGTTCTGATGAACCGTGTACATTCGAAATATGACTGTATAATTTTGTATATGGCAATTGATGTTCGGCTGTAATCAGTCTTTCGATTAGTCAGAAATATAATTCAGCGGATTAGCATGAATGTATGAAAATGGTGCGTGAAAAATTAATGCGGTGATATATCTAATCACAGAAATCGATTACTCTGATCAGTATTCAGTTCAGTTCTTTGTAAAGATCTTCCATAATATCATGGAAATGCTTGCGCAATTGCGGGCGTTTCAATTTCATCGTGGGCGTCAATAATCCATTATCGATCGTGAACGGTTCAGGCGATAAATAAATCGATTTCACTTGTTCCAACGAGCTGAGTCCCAATTTTCGACCGACCTTGTTCAGTTCTTGAATGAACACCCGATGCATCTTCTTATTGGAGCACAATTGGACGAAATTCTCCTCGCGTTCTCCATTGGATTCAGCTAATTCTTTCAATCGGCGTTCGTCCGGCACCACGATGGCTACCAAATATCGCTGGAAGCTATTGCCGTCGACGAATATTTGAGTGACCAACGGTGATCTGGTGTAGGCGTTCTCGATTTTCTCCGGAGCCACGTATTCGCCTTGAGCCAATTTGAAGATATGCTTCTTTCGATCGATGATCTTCAGCGTACCGTTCGGCATCCAACGTCCAATATCGCCCGTATGCAACCAACCTTGGTCGTCCAATATTTCCTTCGTACGTTCTGGATCGCGGAAATAACCTTTGGTGACGGATGGACCACGGACGCAAACTTCGCCCTCGTCGTTCTTCGCGTAGTAATCCAATTCAGGAACGTCGACCAATTTGACGTGGCAACACGCTACTGGACCGCCCACGTGTCCGCTGGTGAAGTCGGATGGATAAGTCAACGTGACTGCGGCCGTGGCTTCCGTTTGACCGTACGCTTCCAAGATCAAACATCCCAACATGGCTCGCATGGTACGCAACACTTCGTCTCGGATCGGAGCCGAACCAGTGACGATAAATAATACACGACCACCGATTTCTTTCTGGACCTTTTGGAATATCAGCCGATCCCAAATGCTATTCTTCCTGATGATTCCTGAAACAAAAGCGGCCGTGATTATTTTGATAAAACATGCTCAAAATTTTACGTACCTTTTCTCATTTCGGATAATTTCCTGCGTAAGGCCAGATTGAATATGAATCGCTTCAATGAGCCGCTGTTGGCCAACATCGATTCCACTTTATCGTAGAATCGATTCAGTAATCTCGGTACGGCTGGTAGGTAAGTCGGTTTCAATGCTTTCATATCGTCGGCCAATTTGTTGATGTCGCCTTGGAAGATGCCGATCTTGCCACCGTAGAAGAACATGACGACGTGCACCATTTGCTCGAACATATGAGCCAACGGTAGATAGGAAATGACCGTTTCGCCTGGATACAAACTGATGCCGTATTCCTTGTATACTCGAATACCGGACGCCGCGTTGCACAGTAAATTCTTGTGAGTCAACATAACTCCTTTCGGATTGCCGGTCGTTCCAGACGTGTAGCAAATCATGTACAAATCATCCGCTTTCGGTAGAATCAGCTGGCGTTGGCTAATGTTGCCCAATGTAATGAGTTGATCGAAATAGTGCAGAATAATTCCACGATCGGCCGCCTTGGTTTGAAGCGATGAGCTGACGTTGGACGATTGGACGTCACGCATGAATACGACGTGCTTCAATCGGCTTCCGGATGACGACGAGATTAAATTCTCCGCCTTCTCCACCGAATCGCAGACCACAATTTCCATATCGGCTTGGTGGATGATGAATTGAACTGCGTCGTGTCCGAGCGTATCGTAAAGCGGCACGACCGGTGTTGAATAACTGACGCATGCCAAACTTGTGATTACCCATTCCGGACAATTGCGAGCGTAAATGCCCACGAATGAATTCGGACCTGAAAAATCGGATTTATAATACGGGGAAGAATAAAGCGAAAAGAAATATCTCACCTGGCACTAATCCAAGTTCAATAAGCCCGGCTCCGAAACGATGAGCTTGCGATAATACTTCTCCATACGTATACCATCGGAACGGTTCGTCCGACGAAAATCGATATCCCAAACATTGACCATCGTTCGATAATCTCATTCCGCGTAGGAAATTCTCGTAACACGTCGTCACGTCCGAATCCATGGTGATCAAATATTCGCTTCCGTCGGCCAATACGCTGACGCGAATTCTTTCCGGTCCCGGTAGAATACGCGATTGTTTATTTAAATCCAAATTGGTCGATCGTAAAATAATGACGTCCTGACGATTCCTCGATTTAGCCACGACGTATTTCCGTTTCAACCACGAAATGCCTTTGTAAATTACGACGGCCGATGCCGCGACCGTAATTGCGCTCGAAATCCATACGGTCCAATTTTCCGGCCACGTAAATCCGTTCATTTTCTTCCACGACGTCTAAATCTGAAAATTTTATCCCGTCAATTTTGGGAATACCCAGAAAAAGAAATACAACTTACTCTTGGCATTGACGTTTTTATAATCCGTAGAAGAAATGCAAACAGCGCCGAACTTTATCATTGTTTGCTTTTATCGCAAAAATCCAAATCTTTTTCTTATCTCTCGTAGACACACGACCGAATTCGGCGCCACCAAAACACGTGTCTCCATTGAAAACGCCCATGATCGATTTCGAATTTACCGCTTTCCAGCGCGTACCTGAGCATCGAGTGTTGCTACAGTATCCAGCAGACGAAGATAAGGAACATTTTCTTGGAAATTCGCCAAAAATCCCTTTATTTTCCAAGAATTGATGATTTTCCTTCGATTCGTCTTAGTTTTGTGTTATGGATGCGTAAACCGCTTGTAAAATACGTTCGCGGTCGGATTTATCAGTAGTTATATCCATTATATTCCGACATGGCATCATCTAACAATATTGACGGAACGCTGAAAAACGTTTTCGGATTTAATTCCTTCAAGAATTCACTTCAACGAGAAGTGATAGAATGCTTAGTGACACGTAAGTGGAGGCTATTATTTTTTTAATATGATACCTGCTTGAAATTTTTGGGGCCTTTAAATTTCTATATCAAGAACGAAAATGACATTCTAAACAAATATTCCTAATTTCAGGAATGGAAGACGTTTTCGTATCGATGCCAACCGGATCCGGGAAATCATTATGCTACCAATTGCCAGCCGTCATGCATGCGGGTGTGACGATCGTATTTTCTCCATTATTGGCTCTGATCAACGATCAATTGGATCATTTACGTCGCCTTCAAATCGCGGCCGAATCGTTGAATTCGCAATTGAATGCGGCCAATCGGAAACGTATTTTGGACGATTTGCAACAAAAGAATGGAACGCCCAAGACGAAATTACTTTACGTCACTCCGGAACAAGCCGTCACTCAAACGTTCATCAACGTATTGGTTCAATTGAAAAATCGAAATTTATTGGCTTATTTCGTGGTGGACGAAGCTCATTGCGTTTCTCAATGGGGCCACGATTTTCGACCAACCTACATGAGATTGGGCGAGTTGAGGGATAAATTCGGAAACGTGCCATGGTAAGCAGAATAATTTATTCTTAGTTTTATATTCGCACTTGAGCATATCCTCTATTTCAGGGTGGCTTTGACAGCAACTTCACCAAAGAAAGTGACCGAAGACGTCTGCAAAATCCTGCGCCTCAACAAACCAGTCCGAACTTTCAAGATTCCATGCTTTCGCCCCAATCTGTATTACGAAGTTCAATATCAAGACGAGGAGGATAAGAAAGTGGAGGATTTGGCCGATTACGCGAAAGACTGTTTCGACACTCTGGGGGTACGCATTGGTCTAAATGGTTTGTACCAATCGCATACAGTATCTTTCTTTCAGAAAGGAACCGGGATTATCTACGTTCGAACAAGAGAAGGTTGCGAAAAAGTGGCACTCGAATTATCCAAATATCAACTGAGAAGTGCGGCTTATCACGCTGGCCTGAATAATCAAGTAAGCATCTTGTTTAATTTGCGAGTGTTCCTGTATTAACAATGATCGTTTTCAGATACGCGATAGCATTCAACAGAAATGGATTAAAGGCGAATTGGACGTCATTGTTGCAACGATCTCATTTGGAATGGGCGTGGATAAAGCCGACGTCAGGTGAGTGGAGAGTATCTTTGCTCTGCTTCTGCAGTAGCTTATTAGCAGAGCTATGATTAATTCTCGATTTCTTTATTCTAGGTTCGTCGTGCATTGGACTATGCCCCAGTCGTTAAGCGCTTATTATCAGGAATCGGGAAGAGCTGGTCGTGACGGTACGTATTTCTTCATCGTGAGGCAGAACAGTATCTCAACGCGATTATATTTCAGGGAAGAAGTCGAATTGTCGAATTTATTACAATTTCAAAGAACGTGATCTCGTCACGTTCCTCGTGGAGCAAAGCATCAAGAAATTGAAAGTAAGCAAATTGTTCAGCCTCACAAGGCAGGAAATAACTATGTATTCTTATTTCAGGATACCGATGCCAAGAATGGCAAAACCACGAATAATGCGATGGTCGAATCTTTGCGGGATGCTTTGTCCAAAATGGTAGCTTACTGCGAGGATCAAAAGTAAGCTTGTATTGAGTGCCCTGGATGCTCTCCATTCAAAACGTACCTTATTTCAGGTGCAGACACGAAAGCGTTGCTGATTATTTTGGTGACGAGAAGCCGAATTGCACCAAGCTCTGCGATTTCTGCGAGAAGCCACAGCGTGTGAATGAGCGGTTGCGGTTCATGAAACTTCGATATTCGAGTGTCAATGGACGACGAGGCGGCGGCGGCGACGAGGACGGCGATTCGGAATTGTATGGCGGTGGAAAACGCGGTTATGAAACGTAAGCATTGATTTCAATTTCTACCGTCAGCGACTGTAGATCCATTTAATTGCAGGCTGTATGGAGAAGATCGCGAGGATCAGGCGGATGAAGCCGAACGAAAGGCGAAACAAGAACGGCGCAATTTGATCGCTAGAGAAATGAAGAAGAGGAAAATGGTGCAGGGAACTCTGGACATGACAGAGCAGAAGAGAGGTATGCTTATTCCCATTATTGACTACTGTTGACTGCAGTAGTCGTTTTGCTTTTAGCGAAAGCATCGAGCCAGATCCTGATCGACGCGGAGAGCAAAAGGATTCTTGATTTAACCATCCAGGTAAAGAATGGCAATGGAAGCATTGTGCAGTCTTCGTTATGGTTTTGGTATTTCAGACGCGTGAAAGCCGTTTGCGTCATCTCGAGACGGAATTGAAGAATCACATGAACCTTACGTAAGTGATGGATTTGTCATTTTCCATTTACGCGAGTACATGCGTGATTTATTTCAGGGAAGGCGAGGCGTTTCACCAAGCTCAGCGTGTGGAGCATGAAGTATTCAAGTCCACAAAAACGCCGCTCACTTACACCGGCGGCATAACTGGAAAAGTAAGGATTTTTATTTATTGTGGATGCTCGGAGCATCAGTCCAATGTTTCAGGTGAACGCTATCCGAAAAGGTCAGTTCAAAATCGACGATCCGAACGTTTCTGGCTCGACGACAGCTGATGCGTTCAGGGATGAGGGATCATCCATACAGGTGAGAGCGTTTTTCATCGCATCTGCTGCTAAATTCTGTGCAAGTTATGAGAAGCTAAAATATGCATTTGGTTGGGCTCGGGATGACTTCTGCTGTTCACTTCCATCTTCCTCTATCTCGCGGTATTTTTAGAAATCATAACCTTTCATGGGGTTCCCAAATTCAAAACCATGAAGTCACGGTGAAGATGGAGTCAGACAGAGAAGCATCACGAGCCCATTCCATTGATCATTTATTGACATGTGATAAGGATGACTCTATTAATAGCATTGCAAGCATCAGATTGTTTTGAGTGATACACAAGTGCAGATATTATTAGGACAAATGACGTGTAATAAATTGAAGCAGCATTCGTCCGCTGTTTCTATCAATTGACTCGTTTTTTCAGGAAACCGAAATTCGTCCATTGGAATATTCTCCTCAATGCAATACGCAGACACAGCCAGCACCGATTATGCACCATACGCGTAGTTCAAGCGACGATTCCGGCTCAGGACTTATTGTCGGATTCTCGCCGGCGTCCAGTATTTTACGAATGCAATTATCGACTTCGTCCGATACGACGCCTTCAACGTGGAAGCTGATCCCGATCGATTGCCAAAATATGGACACATGGTTGCAGCGTCAGAAGAAAGAACGTCAAGAATTAATCGAACGTCATCGAGAACGATCGACGGTTTGTGGCGAGGATGCGTTCACCATTTACACTGCCGGCCTTCCAGTTGGGGCTGCTGATCCGAATGGGAACGTCATGAATTCGCCATCATCCACGGTCAGCAACGATTCGGCCGGTCTTCATCCACCGGGTTATAAGATGGTTATTGATAAATTGTCGGCGTATTTCAGTCAGGGACGAATTGCGAACAAGGTAAGTGCCTGGTTCTCAGGTATTGGATGTTACGGGAAACATGGATCCACTGATTTTGGATCAATATCTTGACAAAAGCCATGAAAAATCGCTCTTGCATGGGTTTGGTCTCTTTCAGGAGATTTTCAAACGATGCGCGAAGACGTTGATGGATGCCTTGATGAAATTGCCACCGAATGAAGGTATGGTCAAATCGTTGCGGAATTCATCCAGATTCTAATTCACACCCCTTTTTCTAGGGCAACGATTCGTCCATGAGAAGCTCCAAGCGTTATTCTCGAATGACCAGATAAAATTGACCAATGATTTTCAATGGCAATACTTATGGTAAATGTGCTTAAAATTTAGCTATATTCAATGTATGCTATATTCGATGGATGCTATATTACCAAATTCATTATTGTCATTGGAATTAATGTGTTAATCATGAATGAATATTCAGCAAAATTCATTGGAAGACAAAAAACACTCAATGAAAGCGAAAGTTCACAAGAAAAAAATGCGATCAATAACCACATCATCGTATCTGAATAAATCGAAATATTCACCACCACGACAAACAAAAATCAGCGTGTACAAGCTGCGCAGCAGTCCATATATGTGCAAAAAATGAATGGAATTAATTTTTGTACATAAATCTTTGAAGAGAAAAAAAACCAAAAAGAAGGCACGCAGAAATCAAGGGTTCGAAACTGATACTAACACATTTCAACTAGTACAACAAATGGAAACTGAATCCTGAATACAAATGAACTCTCATTCGAAAAAATCGTTGCACAGCTAAATAAAGACTACATTGACAAATTTCAAAGAAAAAATGCTCAAATCATCAAATCCTAATCGCCATTTCATCGCGTACAAAAAAAAGCATAGCATATGCACAGAATAAAATTCGAATTGAAAGAAAACCACCGCAAGTACTTACTGTTTTCTTTCGAAATTCATTGAGTACCATTGCCGGCCGCTGCCGAATTTCCGTTGGCTGGCGTACCGGATGACAAAATCTTGATGTGTTGGCACTTGGCGAATTCGGCCATGGCTTCGGGCGTCATTCGTTTGCATCCGCGTACGTCGATGAACGAAATTGATGCGCAATTGAAAATCACCACCTTGATGCTCTCGGTCGTAACGCGAGCACCGCAATCTCGCATATTCACCGATTCCAAATTCCCGAGCGGGGCCAACGCTTTGAATAAGTCGTCGTTGACGCATTTCAGCTTGGCCACGTCCAAATTCCGAAGCTCGTCCAAGGCGACTAAATTCATCAATCCTTTGGCCGTCAACGGGCAGCTGGCGACGGAGACAGTTTGTAGTTTCGAACAGTGAATGCAAATACTGGCTAATAATTCGTCGTTGATCAATTTGTTGTTGGGAACGCGTAATTCAGTCAGATTCACCAAATTCGGTAATAGACGAATGGCCGGTTTGAATTCTTCCTCGAAGCACAAAGTGAATTCGCGCAATTCCAACGTTCGTAAATCGCGTTGCCATTGTTGAAGCATGGATTTGGCCAGCGAACTCATTTGGACGTCCCGGCCGCTGCTGTTCAACGAATACCAATAACTGCCGCAGGTGAAGGTGTATTCGCTGGCTCGAAATTCGCGTAGCGCGCCCACGTGTTCATGGACGAACGATTGAAACGGTTGAGGCGTTAAACCCGTGCCGATGACGTTCAACGAGGTTAATTTCAACCCGATAAACCATTGCTTTCCTCCTTGAGTACCTGAAAGAAGACAAGAGCGAATAAGTTGCAGATATTCGAGCGGATAAACTAAACGACTTACCGATACCACGATTTCCTTCCATATTCAAATAGGTGAGACGTTTCAATTTCGATAGGACGTCCACTAAAGCCTTGTCGATATTCTTCCTGGCCTCGTATGCCATATTACCGCTTTCGAAGCATTTGGATAACGACAGACGACGCAATTTCGGCATAGCCAATAATCCTTGAACGGCCGAATCGGCTAATAAACGTCCAGTGAGATCCAAACTTTCCAAATTCGGGCAGTCTTGGCCGATCATTTCCAACGTAAAGCGACTCATACGAAATGGCGGGCATTCGGCGAAGCTCAGTTCTCGCAATTGACTCCCGCAACGCCATAAAGTGTCCCTGATGAAGCATTGAGGTTCGAAGTTCACGTCGCCATATCGACGCCAAGCGCGTTCCAATACACGCCAGAATTCAATCGACGGACGATGTTTCCACGACTCTTGAGCGAGACGACACCAACGTCCGGACACCCGTTCCAATGCGACTAATTGAGCCGGATCGATGTAACGGAATACGGTTAATAAACATTTGTCCGGCACGTCCTCGATGGTCATAGCGCTGCAATACGGTGGCGTTGATGGCTCAGCCGGTGGTTCCACATTCGACGAACGCTTTTGACGTTTGTTTGCTGGCCCTTTTTTACCCTGAAAAACAGGACCACATGAGAATAATCACTGACTGATGATACAGTCAGACTTGCATAACTGAAGCAAATTCACCAAAGCAACATACCTTGTTCAAGCGTGATGAAGCACGTCGACGTTTTGGAGGCATCTTTGATCGATTTGTTCCAATGAATATCGATTAACAGACCCAAATAAACGCAGTAGACTTCGAAAAGCGACCCTTTTTAATGCTGGCGATGATCTGAAAAAGAAGGCGCACAGTCAACATTCTTGATCAGTAATTTCAGGTCACGTAGCAGGAACTGCATGTAAACTAGTTCACATAATTTTGCAACGCTCATCGGCGTATTTTATAATGGCCTCATTATCAATTATGCGCCTAGCAAATGAGGAAAGAAGGGAAGGGCATCATCGCTACACGTGCCTGGAAACGTGGGCAGACGTGATGCCAAGCATATTTTAATGGCCCTTCAACGTGACAAAACGTGAACGGGAAGCCAGAATAAACCTATCGCATGCGCTTTTCTTACCCGCAGCCTACTCAAAAATGAATTACATGCGCTCATTCTTTCGGGGCCAATATTCAGGAATATCGATTACATAAACTACTCATGTCATGCGCCTATGATGCCTCCCTTTTTTCGCTCAACAATGCGCCTCCAAATCGATAAACGAGGCTAACACGAACTTACTCGCTTCTCTCTCCACTGGATATAGGAAATCAATAATCCATAATCATTGCCCAAACGTAAACGATGATTCCAGGAATAAATATACTGGTATGGACAGTATTCTTGGAATATAGGATATTTATCGATGCGAATAGAAATGACTCGCATGAAATAATACGCGCCCTGTATAATAAAAAGGACGCACCAAATCACTTGGACGAGAGAGAATGCCGTGGAAAGGAAGGAAAACGAGACGACGAAACAAAATCCAACCAGCCACAAAATGGAAAATGGAATGAAGTGCAACAATTTCAATCGATCGACCACTGGTATCCGGTGCGTTTTGATATAAGCGGTCGAGTTTCAGATTCACACTTCAAATCGACTGGATCAGTTTTGGCAAATTTTCTTATCAGAATTCATTATGAATAATAAGGACGCCAATTTTTATATAAATTTTGATCATCCCTCTCATAAAATCCGCAAAATATAAATTAATTCAATTTTCCCGAATTTGAATCTGAAGTTTCTGTCCGCCAGAATCTGGAATTTTGTCAACATCGGTCGTCTAGGAATTGAAAATCAATCCATCGAATTTATTGATCTGCTGATTATATCGACGCTGATTTGGTGAGAAAATGTGAAGAAAAATTATGACTAAACCATCGTATATTGATGGTATATCGCGGATTTTATCACTTGGACCCGAAAGGAGAAAATTTAAAAGTTGAGGTTTTGTTTATGATTTTTGTTTATTTTGTTTACTTTCGGGGTTGGGTCCTCGATATATCATGAAAAATTCTAGAATGGTCACCAATTTAATCGGTGAAGCAGGATTTTCTCCATCAAACGAAGCTTCTATAGCTAAATCCTGTTTTGAAGTATTCATGCTGTTTTGATAACAGCCTAGTAAAACGTAGCTTGCTGATTTATGATAAGGAAGCCGCATGGCTCCATCCTAGAATGCATATATACCGTCTAAAAGCGGCAGTATTATATCTATTGACTGTCACCCAGCATCTGTCAATAATGCAAATACTGACTGTATTTTTCTAAGTACGAATCTCATTTCAGGTTTCCTATATCCGTCTGGACGATCCGTATTACGGCATGTGGGATTATATTGCGTTTTTCGGATATAATTTCATATTCTTCCTATTCGGTTTATTCGTTTGGTACGTATTTCCAAGAGTAAGTGAATGATTTTTGATCATTTTGAAATCCGCCCAACTTGATTCTATGGCGGTTTTATATTTCAGCCAACGCCTTACGATTACACGACAATTCCCGGCTTGAAGCGTGATCCGAACGCGGCGGACGGGTATGCAATATTTCTCAATATATTGCCATATCTTATCTAATGGGTGCTCATTTTAGTAATGAAGGCAATTCGGCCGAAATGAAAGAAAGCGGGAATCTCGGATCATTCCTCGATCAATTACACGACGATTACGGTCCGTTGGCTTCGTTCTATTGGGGAAAGCAATACGTCGTGGCTGTGGGAAGCCTGCATTTATGGCACGATCTCGTACAGTGGAATGGCAAAATTCGTAAGTTCATTCAAGTTCTGCAAATATTGCGGCACTGAGGAGGAGGTCCTGTTTCAGTGGCCACGGTGGATATCATTCCAATATCGACTGAGAAACCATCAGTTTCGGATGAGAAGCCGGCAATGATTGCTTCGGACCAATTTGGAGAAGTAAGGAATCTTTCGTATTTTAGCTGCATTCTAAGATAGTCTCATTTTAGGTAACAAGGAGAATGAATGGTGATTTCGAAAGCGATTGGTGGCTACTCGCTGTCAGTTTGATCAATGCTTGTTCGACTGACGAGCAATTGGATGTGAATAATGCTCAAGTAGATCGGCTGAAAGCGGTAAGCGCTTGTGCTGAGTTGAAAATTTGCTCAATCCATCTCCCTGTTTCAGATAATTCGTTCATACGAAGAAGCATTATTTTCGACGTCATACGCTGATGGTAATCTGATTGGTCTTTATTCATGAGCTTGATGCTCAAACGCATTTATTTCAGGTATGGATTCCACACGAGAGGAACTGCGTACGGCCATGCTTTGCCAAGCAATGCAACGGATATGTAAGTTCTTTCTGATCTAAGTTAGCCTTGGTTATTCTAACTGGTTTTCTTCAGGTCAATCCGTGACCAAATTCTTGCGATCAAATGGATTAGCCATGGAACAATTGCGAAGAGATTTGGACAATTTCGGTGCCTCGCCATTGGCTGATTGGCCAGCTGATAGGTATGATTGTATTTTACTCCATGCCCATGTCATGATATCGATCTTAATTCAGCTATCTTCGCTCGGTTACGCTGGAAGCGATTCGTTTGGCAGTGCCATTCGATTACGTGTTTTACGTCTTCAACGAGGAGATTGATTTGGATGGACATCCGATTCCTGCTGGGGTAAGCCAATGTTCTTCTCGCGTCTCCCTTTTAATGACCACTGTTGCTTTCAGGTTCCGATTGTCCTTCGTATGAAAGACGTATCAATCAAACGAGTTGGTATCAAGGAATCTTCCAAGTAAGCGTAGAGATATCGTTCAATTTCGAAGTTCTAATCGAGCGCTCCTTGTTTCAGATTCGACGTTACTCGTTTCGTGAAAAATTCGACGAAAATCCATCAATTGCGCGATTGTCTTCTGAAACTGCCTTTCGTCGATCATTTGGCTTCCGCTGCGGTGACCGTCGTCCGATTGATCAATTCATCTTCCAACGCATCGACGTAGCACGGCCGATGGTGTTCCATAAAAGTCATTCCAACTTGCCACGTGATTTTTTGACGATTCAATGATAATTCTGGTCGCGTTTTGGACGGGTTACGCCTAGTTTCGATTGGGATGCCATGCTAGATGTTCAGTTTTGATGATCGCAGTTGATTTTACAGCGATACCATGTACGCGATTACAATCAGATATATATATATGAAATATTATCAGCACCTACAATAATCAGTACAGATCGCATATCCGCGATCTCAGCAATCTACATGCTTCGAAATTGAGTACGACAATAATGTAAGAAAACCTTCCAAATATCGCGATTCTTTGATTGATCGTCGAAATTGTTGGCCAATTTATTCAAATACGATTTGGGAACCTCGATTTGAGGATCCGAAATAGCTGAAATAGAAATGCTGGTTTAGACCAGGCAGTATTCGACCGATTTGGCTCATAGCCAAACTGGATAAAGCAACCGCTTACGTTTAAAACTTTTCTTCAGTTTCCTCAAAACGATCTTGTATTCTTGATCAGGATTTTCGGGCGATACGCGAGTGAATTGAATAAACATATCGTTTTCAACGGCTGAAATGAAATATTCGCATTACAGATCGAAAAACAAGCCTTCAAATGAACTTGCTTACCATTCATTGATAATCCCAACCAGTCGTGGTACAATTCCAATACGCGTTTCAAATCGACCGCGTCCAGATTCTCGATTTTTTGAACAATGACTGCAAAGAAAAAGGCCGTAATTGGTTTGCCATCCCGAAGCGAATACTTCCAGGCCCAAAACAGGAGTCCCAAACCGAATTTTGTCGG